>JAJIYU010005357.1:0-22456 GCA_030144865.1 Tinospora cordifolia
TATATATAAATAACACCACGTTAACATGAATTGAAACATTGGATTGGAAAAAAGTTGCTCCAACATTTCTCTAACTATAATCCTAGGTTAAATGGTACTGTGATATGTAGAATGACAGCATCCACTTCAGGAATATAGCCTATTAAAGGCCAGTTTCATGACCATTTCATTTGCTTGGATATAATAATGCCCACAAGGCACACCTTGGGCACCTAGCTATTTATATAGAAAAAAGAAAAAAATAGATTCTCTCAAAAGCAATACCATTGAAAATGTCTACAAACCAAAAAAAATGGTTATAAACTTTAATAAGGGTGTTAAAGGTGCAAATGTTTTGGACATAGCTTTAAAAAATCAATTTCAAAAAAAAAGTTTAAATGGGGGATTTTTTAATTATAGTCATCCTTAACACCCTATCCTCTCAATAAATTTTTGTTAAGGTAAAGTAAGTATTTTCCAAGGATTTGTTAATTGATGAAATGTGGCAAAATATACCTAACTTAATTATGAGAGTCTCATTGGTTTCTCATTAAAAAAAGATCTTATCATTAGCATTAAAAATTATAAATTAGATTTGAATAAAAAAAACTTGGACTAAAATTCAAAATGGAATGAAGTTCAACTAAATAATTTTGAAGAATGATGTAACTAATGTTTGACTAATATAATAGTATTATATATTTTATTGTATTATTTCGAAGATTTAATCACCTTGTTGTTTGTATTGATGCGTTTTCTAATACAATCTAACGACTTCTGAAGTCAAAATTAATAAAATATATTTAAAAACATTTTTTATTTTTTTAAAATTCAATAAAACTTGTTTGAGTAAGGGTAAAAGATTTGATTTGAGAGGAAAGGTGGAAGAAAAGGCTCGGGATAGATTTATCAGTTTTTGTACGAGCCATATGCGGTGACAGTCACATTTACGGTAATGAGGGGGGTTCGCGTCCATACGTGAAGTGTGGCAATTGGGTCTACCAACCCTATTTGTTCCATGATCTATGGGTCTACAGGAGCTATCCGCTTTGATCAATTAGTCAAGATTTTGACCGTATACGAGATCGTTGGTGCTTGATTTAGTGGTATTTTTATGGAGATTTTATTTATCACTGTAGGATCTCTATTCAAAATCACTACAGTTCCTTTTTAGGCGGTTGTAGGACATATGGCCGCCCATGGGTGGTAGGTAGGGTCGGTGGTATCGCTCAGATTGTGGCCAATCTTTCCAAATCGCTACCTCGTAAGGGAAAGATGTGCAAGGGAAGGCTGAGTTCGGTAATTTGTAAGAGGATCATCACCTATTATTCGGCTCGTGAATGACAGAGACAGCATTGATCATATCCCCTTATACTTACACCATGGCGAGCCTGTTAATTCTCCCTCCCCCTTCTTTTATTTTTCAAAAGAAAAAAATTTAGAGAAAAATTATTCTTAATATGAATGATTAACTTATTTCAAATTAATCGTGATCTAATGATCTAATAAATAAACTATTGCTGTATTTTTTTTAATAATATGAGTGATTGAATTTGATGATTTAGTCATACATTTTAATAGTTTATATTACCAAATATTAGTCTCTTTGAAGCATCCAATACAAAAAAAAAAAAAAAAAGCAAATATTAACTAAATCTGAACAACGGTAGGTGATTTGTATCAATTAATTTTCTGAGACACCTAACTTGTAGAACCGAACCACTTGTACCTCGGTAGTGGTGGGAACTGGGAATGGGCTGCTGATCACGTAGACGACATAATGACGTCATGAACCTAATTTCTACGTCATATTTCCCGTTGTCATGGGTCACATATTTGACGCATCAGGTTACTAAGTTGCACGCGGGAGCATCATGAAAAAACTCATCTTCTTAAATTTTGGAAAGAAAAAACTATTGTTTTTTGGTTCATCTCATCATCACCTTTTGAATGGATTTAAGACTAGTGAGAAGAGAGGGGAGTCAGTCGGTCAATAGTAAAACAATCCAAAGTACACACCTCGCGACCTTTCAGGCAAGTGCGCAGGTTAAGCTTTCGTACATCACTCGTTCACTTTAGAAACTACTACTGCTGGGTCCCACAAGAAATCTATAGCTGTACTATCACCACCAACCGTCTTGTCAGCTCATAAAGAAAATGTATTTGACGTATTTTCTGAATATGATAAAAATTATAATAATTAAGAATAAAACTTGAAAACTCGATAAAATAAATAAGAGAGAAAAAAAGGAAAAACAACTATAGACAAAATTAAGATTTTGTTAATTATCAAAATTTATTTTATCCTCATTAATCAAACATAGGTTTTTAAAATAAGAATAAATAAAGTTTTTAAACAAAATTATTGAAAGATTTGCTGTAAAATTATCAAATATTTGTGTTTTTAAACTACTAAAATTCACATAATTTACCTGTAAAGATAACTTAAAAAATTAAGATAGAATAATAGGTCTAATTACGTAGTTAAAATAACTTAAAGTTTTGAGTTTTGTATAATTAAATCTCTTAATTATTTCACTAATATTATAATCATCAAAGTTTTAAAAAATTTTAAGTTATTGGGTAATAAAAAGTGAAATATCATCATTAAAAATTATCTTTGTAAAAAAAAGATTAAGAAATAGTATCAGTATTTAAATTATCTTAATTTAAATAAAGTTGACTGTTATCATAAAACATTAATATATGCTTATATATATATATATTTTTTTTTTTTTAGATATAACTTTTAACTGGTAAAAATAAATTTTTTAATTGCTAACATTATTATTATTTTTATTGTTGTTATATTTTTGAAAAATTTCCACGTCATTAAATAAATACTGAAAGCTGACGGAATTATTAGAGAGGAGCACCGAGGAGTGAAGGTTAAGAACACCGGGGGTGCGTATGACGATCAAAAGATGAAACGGCTGACGGAATTATTGGATAGGAGCACCGGGGAGTGAAGGTTAAGAACACCGGGGGCGCGCAGGATAATCCGAAGATGAAACGGACAAGAGAAGCTGAGAACCTGAGGAGCGCGAGCGCGAGCGCGAGAGCGAGAGGGAGCTAAGGCGGCTGCCTAGGTACGCCGTTGACTGTAGTAACTGAAAATATTAAAACGGGAATAAAATAAGTGACCAAAGCAACAAATAAATATTTTAATTGTTTATTATTAGTATTATTATTTTTATGAACTCTCTCTTTCCTTCTCTGTTTTCTTCCCCTATCAACCTATGGCTATCACTCCCACTACGCGTTGCTCGGAGCTGCTAAGTTTTTAGGTTCTGAATTGGTTGTCGTTGCAGAAAAGCGAGGCGTGGTGTTGTGGAGTTAGGGTTTTCAAGGATTGATTTCGGAGACGACTTGGAGTTGTGAGTTTCGGAAGTTTTTGTTGCTGCCTTTTCTTCTTCTTTTTTTTTTATTATTTTTTTCTCCGGGAAGTTGAATTTACAATTCATTCTTCTTCAACCGCTGTCGTATAGGTTCGATTCTTTTTTTTTGTTAAACTTTGCAGATTTGATTCGATCATTTTTTCATTTTATAATTGCAACTTACTGTTTTTTTCTTCCAAGTCCATCGTGATTTTTGTTCTAAAATTCTTTTGGGTTTTGAATGTGTAGTTGGCGTGGTTTTACTCCGGTTTTTGGTGCTGTAAACTTCGTATTATTTGTGAATTTTCTTTGTTTATTATGTGTTTGAAGCGACGAATTCTACGAAGTATGATGATGTAAGTGGTGATCAGCTGGTGAAGTTTGAAGTGGCTGATAATGGTAAAGACAAAAAAAGAGATGGTGGAAAGCTAAGGACTTTTAACCAATAAAAATCAAGTTTGGTTGAGTTTTATATTAGCATCGTTTAATTTATGCATTTTGGATCCAGTTTTCTGGAGGTGTTGTGGTTGTAGGATTTTGTAAGGAAGTTAGGCAGCGATCCTTTGACTTTGTTCTGCTTGTTGGCTTGGTCTTCTTAAACTGATTCTGTCATTGTTTTCGTGGTGCAATTGATTCCTTCATTGCATACGGTTCTCAAGATCAACTTTGATGGTAGGACTTTGATTTTTGTTGTTCAAGCTAGTTGGTTGGGAGACAATATTGATACTTTTTGGATAGGAATTAAAAAAACTGTTGGGAACTGAGTAGAACATGATCGAACATCTTTTTCAGCATTTTGCAGGACGTAGTCTTGTTGATTCCTTGTTTGAATACTTGAAGTTGTGAATAGCTGATATCTATTATGTTGTTCTCCAAGGTGGATAGTTTTCTATTACTGGAAGGTGAGCAAACTTCTTGTTTAATTCCACGCAACCAATGGGAATAGCGTGAGTGAGATTATTATAGGAATTTCTCTTCTTAGGTGCTCTCGGCGTTTGTATACTTTCAATATTTTTCTTTTATGCCCCATCTTTATCTCCATCTATATCCCGTACCTTCAAGAAAGCTGTGACACTTTCTGCTTTCAGAACGATCACTTCTCATGAATCCAAGTCTTTTTGATCAGATGTGATTAGCAGTATTTTAAATGAACTTTTATCCCTTCTTAAAGATGAAAGTCGTGTGCTTAGTTTGCTGATTTTTGGCTTGTAGTTACTTGCTCAACAAATGCAGGGTTTGAATTGAGCGTGCGACCTAACTATGTTTTGGATTTTATGGACATTCAGAATATATTATGTCGAATTTGAGCATTCCATTTAACTGAGCTCTAGAGTGCAAAATCATTAATTTGACTGTATAACTTCCCAGTAATGAGGAAAGAGTTAAAAACATAATCCTTAGCTATGAGTAGGTTTTGGAGGAAAAATTTTTCAGTGGCAATTGCCATTTTTGACATACCTATTCCCTTTTTTTCTTTGAGAAGAATACATGTGTTCCTATTTCGTTTACTCTGTCCATTTTATCTAAGCATTCATGGTCACATTCTGCACTGTTTACTCGTAAAATTTGGAGCTACTTTTTTGGTTGTTTTCCATCCATTATTTGAAAGTTGAAAAGTTCAATAGGCAATGCATAATCCTTTCTCCATTGGTTATTTAGGAAGATGGCCATATATTATTTGTGTCAGATTCACTATTTACTTTCAGATGAAATTGATTATCCAGTATTGAAAAGCAATCTATCAACTATACAGCATTTGAGGGGAGAGGAGCAAAAATGGGAGTGCTTGATCAAATAAGTGCAGCAGTGTCATGTAAGGGTGATCAGCCCTACCATTCCTATGGCCATATATACCTATTCAGGATCCTCCTAAAAGTTGGAATTAAGGGACTAGTTGGGAAAAGCTTGGCTTCCTTAACTTCTACAAAATGATAATTTCATGTAGATGGCATGATTAAAATGTGAAACCTGTCATATGCAAGTACCATCAGGTAAGAAAAATTGTCCCTATTGATTGGTTCTTTTCAAAAGAGATCTGAGAGGTTCTTGTTGTTGAGGTAGGCTTTCCACGGTGAATACCATATCCTAGCGAAAAAATGCCCCTTGTTTGTACGTTGGAAGCAAAAGAAAATAATCCTTAACGGTGAAAGTGCACATGTATATGTAGACCTCCAGAGACTTTCTAAGACCTGTAAGGATGTAGAAGAGTATTAGCCGAACTCAAGGTTGAGTATTTCGTAAGGCTTATTGTGAACTTGTATTTATAAGAATTGTGAAGAAGTGAAACAGGAAAAAACTAATAGACCACATGTTAGAGGAAAAAAATCAATGACTTCACAAATTTTATTTCTTTTAAAGTAGTGCTCTTGTAGAAGGCTTTTAACTTTCTTTAGTTTTAACTATATATGGCTTAGTATTAAATAAAAAAAATTAAAAAAAAAACATTTTCAATGTTAGCTTGATGTAACTTGTGAGTTGATCCCATGTAGTTGGAAAAAGACTTAGTTGAGCTGAGCTTTGGGCAACTTCTAAGGATTTCTAGTAAACGACATTAGTAAAATGATTATGAAAATAGTTTAATAAAATTTCAGGTTTGGAGTAATTTCTGAATTTTTTTATCAATGGTTTCACCTTGAAAGCTTGTTGGACTGTTATTTGAGCAGATAGTTAAGCACATTGCGATACTGTAAGTGGTTTTGACAGACCTTTTTTCTATCAAAAGTAGTAAGTGGCGGATTCCGAATGCATGGTATTCCTATGAAAAATTCAATTTGATGAACAAGCATCAGAATTGCACTTTCTCCTATGTCTATCAAATTATTTAGAAGTTTCTCTGGCTGATATGCTGCTGGCATTTTCTCCTGATAACCTTGTGTAATAATTTTTGGATCTTCTATTGTTCGCTACCTCAAGTTGGCTAAATGAAATTCCTTAGGTTGTAATTTATTCTTTGTGTAATTTTATAGTTTTATCAAGTTATTAGACATCTTTTTGATTTTCTAAATTTTGGTTGTTTAACTGTTTGTACTGCAGACAAACAAATATGATTTTCTATAGCCAAGTTTAAGACTATGAATTCTCCATCAACTCAGTATGCTTCCTCGGGAAGGATTTCTGTATATGACTTACCCCATCATATGAGCATGTGGGGGGACTCCTTTAAAGCTGATGGCATAAACAATACAAGTGTGACCATGCCTGTGGAGGAAGAAACCTCGCTTGACAATAAGGTTGGAACTATGAATATGACTTTATTTTGGCTTTAGGTATTTGTGCTACATTGTTCTAAATGCTGTGATGTTTTTCGTCTATCCTACTTAACTTTCTAGTCCAGTGATACCTGTGGCGGACCTGTAGGAACTACAAGAAATGGTGATCAAGAAGCAACCAAAATTTCTGATAAGGTAGAGAGTTTACACAGTTGACAATTTATTTACTTCTTTGTCTATTAATTGCAAGTTTATGTAAACAATGTACTATTGTACTGTGTTTCTTAGGAGTTTCCATGTCAATTTGTCGAATCGCTTTCTTATTCTTTTTTTTTTTTTCTTTTTTTACTTAACAAGTATTTCCATTAGTTTATTTAAATTAAAGATAACTTTGAGTGGTTTCTGATTTTCTATTTGGTGTTTCTACTGTTGTGCATTTTGTTTTTTATTTTTCAACTGATTCTTTTTTTTGACTGAAGAAATGTTTATTATGAGGAGGCACATAGCGATAGAAAGTGGAAAAAGAAATACTCATTCCCGAGTGGAAATGAATCTACTGAGACTGGAGATGATTGGGACTGAACATAAGGGGTCATTCTATTCGAAAGTAAACTCACCAAGCCTGACTATTAAGCTATGTAACTTGGACACTAGTATGTGTGTCGGACATGAGTGCATATTTAGAGATTTGACTCTTTTATAATTAAATTTTGGGAAATGGGCACTCAACCAAATTATATTTACTTTTTTAAATTTTCCTATTTTCACTCATTTATTATCTTTTATGTTCTCCTACTTAATTGAATCTCACATATTAGTTATTGTCTTTTACAATGCTTTCTCTTCTTTCCATTGGATAGTTTATTTAGTAATATTTTGAAATCAAAAGTGTTGGGCACATATTGCATACCCTTTTCCTATCATGAAGTATCGGATATGAGTATGTCAAGTTAAAGTAAAATGGTCTAGGTAATATGTCTCTAAAGGGCACCAAATGGTCCAGCAGAAAAAGTCATTGTATTCTGAAGGCGACGGCCATGTTCTTGAAGATCTTTTAAATGCATTCTTTATTTCCTTTAACGAAAGCGATGGAAATGCATAACTAAGATGCCCAAGAAAAGAGCTGGCACTTGAGGAAAAAACATAGTAGATAATAGTTTGACAGTCATTATAGTTATAAAACACTGAAGCTTATAAAGAAGATGATTCATATGGGAGCTTGATCCATTCACTTTTTAATTATAATAACAATATTCCAAAGCATTGGTTTGGAATGGGATGGGCAATTAGGGTCCTTAGAGTACCCCTAGGTTTTTTATTTCATTTTATTTTTCTTGTTTTTGGTGTGTAGGGCATGGGAAGGATCAAATGTCCAGGAAAATAGCTTTCACTTGTAATGAACAGAAATTTTGAAATAAGGAGTGGAATTCGATATCTCATGTAATCTTGAGAACTTGCCAGATTTTTCTCACTGATGCATTAATGATTATGTGTGGAAACTGAATAGCAATAGACTTACTTAAATTTCTGCGCCCATCGTGGCAATTCCTCTTAATGTAAGGGCGTAAGTAGATTTCATCACCAGTAAAATCATTAAGATTATCCATACCTGGTTGAATAATTAGAGCTTGATTCTCATGATGGACTGCAATTTTACTATTGATCTCTGATTCATTTGGGCTGCAGTTTTAGTATTTGAAACTGACGCTTCCCTCAGCTATTACACATTTATGTAATTTTAACTCAACTCTGGATCTTGCGATCAGCATTCTAGGATGCAATGATGCATGCATGGCTTTGTAAACAGTTGGGAGCCATAGCCGGGCTTTCTAGCCTTCTTCAAATGTATTCATGGATGTGTTACAACTCTAAAGTTTTTTGTAGTTTGATCAACCTCTTCTTTAAAGTTCACAAAGCATTATTCCTTAAACAATCTTAGCATTGAGCTAAGAATAACAAATAACTGTTGCAGTTTGATCAACCTCTTTTTCCTTGTGAGACTGATGTGGTGACTCTGCTTATTGGAGCTGACTGGTCAAACTATAAGATGAACCTGTTTCTTGTTAATTATTTAATTCTCCATCTCCAAATGCCAACCTTGTACTCATCTATATGGCTAAATTCAATTTAGACTTCACCAAAATCAAAGCCTGACCTAGGTGATTATTAAATAGTATTGCTTTGTGACCACTGAAATTTGACATCAGTTGTTCTTTTGGTAGCTAAATAAATAAGTAGTAACAAATAGGCATCGATAATGTATCCTAGCTTAGAGGAGGTAAAGCATTCCCACATGTATATTTTGGATTGATAGATGTCATTGGGCTATTAAATTTAATATTCTAGTTTTAATTTCTTGTAATTGGATAAAATTATGGGCAGGTCCTAAGACGTCTTGCACAAAATCGTGAGGCTGCTCGCAAAAGCCGTTTAAGGAAAAAGGTAGCGGAGAATACGTAAGCAATTAAATAGTTATTTATGGCTGCAACTGTTCTGTTTGTCCCTGCTAATTGAAGTAGTGTAAGATTTTATCTTCCAGGCTTACGTTCAACAGCTGGAGACAAGTCGATTGAGATTGACGCAAATTGAACAGGAGCTTGAACGAGCTAGACAGCAGGTGATAGAGAAGTTATTGTTTATGTGGTTTTGCCTTTTAAGTGAATGACCTTCTACTGTGTTAGTAATGACAGTGAACTATCATCTCAGGGTTTATATGTTGGTGGCTCGTCAGATGCTGGTCATCTAGGTTTCTCAGGGACAGTGAATTCAGGTGTGGTGTGATACATTTTGCAGTCACTATTATTTTTCTATCCTCATCTAGAACTGTTGCTGTCAGTAGTATATTGTAGTCGGTTGTTGATAGATTATGGCTGATTCATTTGGAAAATGCAGAGTTTGAAGGAAATGCTATTTAATGTTTATCTCCTCATTTTTTCCGTCAGTAACATTTTGTAGCATCTTGTTATTATGTGAATTTGTGCTTATATCTTAGGAAATTTAAAACCATACATATAAATTGAAATTTCAAGTGAAAGCATGAACCTGTAGCCGTCCAATTTATCTGTCATTGAACTTTGATCTATTCTTAATTGACTGAACTCTGTTTCTGGAAGGTTCTTCTATTTTTACATAGATAATGCGTAGGCAATCCTTGGCACCATGGTTGAAGTTTTTCATTGTAATTTGGAGATCACAGGGATGAATTCAGAAAAAAAAGTCTCTTCAGTGTAGAGGTAAGGCTGAATATGTCGTCCCTTCTCCATATGTCATATGTAGCAATGGCAGGAGCTTCTTGCACTGGGCACATCCTTTTACATATCCAAACTTGAAAGTGGATTTTTTGAAGGTTTTTAAATGGATTATGTTATTAGCTTAAAGAATGTCTTTGGGGACCAGATGTGAATCATGAGATAAGGAGAGTAATGGCAATAACTCTGCAGAAGCAAATGTTCAACAGAAGATTTGTAACTTAACACAAATTTGGTATAATTTTGAAAGTATTTAAAAAAGGGGGATTGAGGCAGTGTTGTCAGGGTCTCTCCTAAGCATATCAGGACCAAGTCTATTGGAAAGTGTACTTGATGCTAGATACTGAGAAGGAAAAGAACAAGAGATACTGAGAAGGAAAAGTTTGTATGTTGTTGGTATTCAATATTTATTAAGGAAAAATCGGTGGGACTGTAAATAATAGAGTCAAAATAGGATGGACAAAATAGAGGTGTGCTACTAGGGTACTATATGATTGACACATCTCATTGGAAGTTGAAAAGGAAACTGCTGTTAGATCAACTATCCCATATGGAATAGAATGTGATGAAACTGCATATGTTAAGATGCATGATAAAACTTTGATATAGAAAATTAGAAATGAACATTATATGAGAAATAGTTGCTACCTAAAGATAAAATGTTTGTATTAGATCATTATTTTCAAGGTGAAAAAGTGGAGCTAGGTAGTAAGCCTTCAGAAGTAGAGGCTGGGCCTGGGCAAATTTATGGTGGACTGTAGAGTAATTATTTGGAGGTTTATAAAGTAATATTTATTTATTCATTGGTTCATCACTCCATTTATTTATTTATTAATTAAAATAGATAATATTCAGCTCATTGAAGTGTTTGGATCTTTGTTTTTTAGTTTTTAGAGTTGATTTAATTTGTAGAATTATTTGTTTATATCTGGACTTATATTGGTAGCTAAAAGTAAACTTGCTGAAGATTAAGGTAAACTTTTAGCTAAAGAATATAAACAATGTGAAATGTAAATGAAAATGGCATATCCATTGCACAAGGCTCCTGCCATTGTGGGGATTTGGGAAAGCGAGAATCTCTTCAGTTTTACCTCTATAGTGTAGATCATTTTCAACTGCCTTGTTGCTAATATCAGTCCTACTGTACAACTGTAATGGTATATCTTGAAATGGTTTTTTTTTTTTTTTTTTTTTTTTTTTGGGTTCAATGATTGTAGTACAGTCATTTTAATTAATTGTTGGTTTCAGGAATATTAAATTGTATGAAACCTTGAAGATTCCTTTAATTCTTAAAAATACATTTAAATTGTAAATATTAGTATAACGAAATTTTTTTTTAATAGTTGAGTAATTATGTAAGACAAGCATGCCTACATCTGTCTTGCAGCTAGCCATAACTGCCTCAAGTATGCTTTAAATTGTGATTGTGATTATTTTGTATTACATTCACTAGCATGCATGCACGGTGTCTTGCATTTTTTCCCTGAAATTGAAGTTTTGAATGATGTCTGGAGCTATTAGTACTACTTGCTGCTATTATAAGGTGTCTTTTGCTATATAACTTGAAAGAGAATAAAAACAATAAATTTTTAGTTTTCACTATTGAAAATAGTGTAAAAAAGAAAATTCTATAGTTCACAATTATATTTCACTTTCACTCCAAGATCTTTTTTTAATTGAATATATAGGATGTAATTTAAATTAGTAAATTTTTCAACTTTGTTATTGTAAAGTTCTTTTTTTTTCTTTCTTTTATTTTTCAGTGATGGTCTTCGAAAGGATTATAATTTTATTAATGTCCTCTTAAATTCAAGTGTGATGTATGTGCCCTAGGATTAGTAGTACTAGGTGATAACCATAATTGTCCAAACTTAAATTTTGTTGAAGAAATACTTGAAATGTATGTGAAGGCATGAGTAGGTACACGTACATTAGTATACATTCGGGTCTGGACATGTAATCTTTTGTTAGAAGTCCACTGCACACTAATAAATTGCTATTTTCCATTATATTTTTCTCTGTAAGAACAACATTATATTGTGTTATTATATTGCCTTCTTATGGGATTTGTATAATTTAAAGACTTGGCTATGCTATATATATTAGTCGTTATGCAAATCTTGTAGGTATTGCTGCATTTGAAATGGAATACGGTCACTGGGTTGAGGAACAAAATAGGCAGATTCGTGAACTAAGAACTGCTTTGCAAGCTCATGTAGTTGATATAGAGCTTCGCATCCTTGTTGATAGTGGATTGAACCACTATTATGATCTTTTCCGGATGAAAGCAGCTGCTGCAAAAGCTGATGTCTTCTACTTAATGTCTGGAATGTGGAAAACATCGGCTGAGCGCTTTTTCTTATGGATTGGAGGATTTCGACCATCTGAGCTTCTAAAGGTGAATGCAGATTATAATTTGGAATTATGCATTTTTTTTTGTCACAATAATTAGCCACACATTTTCCATAAACCTAGTGATTTACATCCTATACAAGTCATATGTTGGCCATTCCTGTTTTCTGGTAAACGTACAGTTTAGAAGTTCTGTAAGTAGTGTAATTTCTTTTTATTTTCTTATTTTAATTTTGTTTGCATTGTTGTTAAGAGATATGGTGTGACACAACAACTTTGGATTCAATTGAGCTACCAGTTTCAATGATGTTGTTAAACACTTTAAATTGGTTTGAAGTGAATCAATCAGTTCACAAATCTTATGATGCAATGTTTTTTTGGAAAAAGAAACGGATTAGTTTAATCAAATGATTTGTTGGATAAGATATCCTTCTACATTCACAATCAGTACAATGTCTGTAACTGGAAAACGACAGAAAGTTCCTCCCTTTAATTCCTAATATCCCCTACATCCCATATAATATGTTTTGCCAATTTGTCATCTATTCCCCAAAGCTGAAGCCTTTTCCTAATTTGGCAAAGTTAGCCATGTGACAAACAACGTAACCGACCTCTGCCAAATATGATTAGCTGCAGATTCGTTGTCTTCAAATATCCTCGTATTACATTCCTCCCAAACTGCATATATAATCGCAAAAAGAGTACACCCAATATCTACTCATTGATGAGTTTCGGACTGTGGGGGTATAGCAAAAAGGTTGTCCTTAGCTGTTGTATTCATTTTTTTCATTGCTCCATATATTGTTTATGAATGCACATCTCCTAACACGCGTTGTAGCTCCTCGTTCACACTTCTGCACAATTGCACCAAGAGGGAGATAAGTATGAGTTAGGATACTTTTTTTTATGTAACCTACTGCACTGTTTAGTTTTTTTAGACTGATTAGCCATCCTAGGATCTTAGCTTTTATAACGATGGTGGAGGACCAATCAGACTTAGAATTATGCTGGTGACCTCGCACTGAGCCGTCTATGCCGAGGCATTTTAGAAAGGATTTTGATGAGAATGTCCCTGCACTATCTGTAATCCACACTTTCCTATCTTCCCTGTTTTGTAGCACCACTCCCAGTTGTTGAATCAGCTGTACTACCTCCTGTTTGTCACCCTCAGCAAACTTCTTTCATAGCTTTAAATCCCACCCTTGCTGGTGCTACTCTACCCTTCCAACACCTATGTAGAAGGGGGCTATATGTGCTTCATGAAGGGTGGAGTTTCTTTATAATCTTGGAAATTGAGACCCGAATGATTGGAGACTGCACCAATGGTCCTCCCAGAATTCAATGGGTTTCCCATTCCGTAATTTCTTATTCATCTGTTGGAGAAATTGCGGATAAATGGAGAGAATGAACTTCCATGGCCTTCTAAAGGTTGCCCTTGGATGAATGTCAGCTTCCATTCCATTACTGCTTACTCCATGTATACTCTTGATTGTTTTTGCCCAAAACATTCCTCTGTTTTTGTAGAATAGCCATAGCCCCTTTCTTGATAAGGCCCTATTCCTCTTGAGGATGTTCAGTATCCCTGACCCCCTTGCTCCACTAGTTTACGCACATGGGTCTATTTAACTGGATTGGCCTCTTTCCTTCCTTTATTTTTATGTAAAAAACATTCTCATCATTCCCTCAATCTGTTTGGCTCTTTTTCTGTGTCATTTTAAATACTGTCATGAAATAGAATAAATAAAATAACATTTTGGGTATTAATTTTGGTAATTGTGATTTTATTTTAGAAGTATTTAAATTTTGTTACCTGTGGTATTTCAGTTTCAAATTATAGAGGAAATCAAATCTTTTTTTTGGAAATAGGAAATCAAGTTTTGTCCTACTAAGATTCATATCTTCTATTTCTTTGAAACTTCATTAGGCAAGTTGTGCATTCGTAAATAAAGGATTGTGATAAAGATAAAACATGTTTAATTGTGTCCATCTCTCCTAGAACAATTTCAACATTTATTTTTTGTTCAGGCATTCCAAGCTGTGTGACTAGGAAATTCCTCTTTTCAAGACTTGCAAAACCCCTTGGCAGGTGGGTTGCTTATCAATTCCATCATAGATCTTATCCATTGGAGGTGTCGTGATTGCTCTTAGATGATCTTTAGACCTCCAGTTGTCTCCCCCTATAAAAATACTTGGTTAGCTTGTAAAAGATTATTTGC
The DNA here is from genome assembly GCA_030144865.1 of Tinospora cordifolia. Classification (NCBI taxonomy): domain Eukaryota; kingdom Viridiplantae; phylum Streptophyta; class Magnoliopsida; order Ranunculales; family Menispermaceae; genus Tinospora; species Tinospora cordifolia. The sequence continues at coordinate 14,382 of JAJIYU010005357.1, forward strand.
CTTTTTTCAGGGCATTTTTTAGCTCTTCAAAATTGAATTCTTTAGGAGGAGTAGAATAATGTGGCATGAGAATGAAGGATAAATAAAACAATATTTTAGGTGCTAAATTCAATAGTCACTGTGATGTGTTAGTTTTATTTTATTTCAGAAACATTGTGATTTTATTATTTAGTGGGAATTTACTTTCAAAATTATAGAGCAAATCAAGCTTTATTTTGGTAACATTCTGATTTTATTTTTAAAGGAGGCATAAAGAGTCTGATTTTTTTTTAGAATTTTGGTAAACATATTATTAGATAAGTGGGATACTTACGAATAAAGGCATGTATTAGAGTTAGAACATGATTAATTGAATTAAACAAATATTATCTTTTCCATTATCTTGCCTCTTCTCTTTCTTATCTTGCATCACTTAGTTTGCTATGTTCTAACAAAAACATGAACTTGTATTTGCTGGTAAAAATGTTGTCAAATAAATGCCAATATACCTCAAATTTGATTTGAGGAACAATGCAAAGATGCATTCCTTTATTCATTCATGTAAGATGGTCACTTCTTTCAAATTATTATTATTATTATTGTTGTTGTTGTTGTTGTTGTTGTTGTTGTTGTTGTTATTATTGTTATTGTTATTGTTATTGTTATTGTTGTTGTTATTGTTATTGTTATGAGAAGATAAAAGGTTAGTAATTGGTTGCATAACCAAGTTTATCTGCAAAGAACAATTTCGGGGAAGTACCAACCCTATTCTTGACCTATTAATCCTCCTTACTCCTTAGTGTGTGACACAGTAAGAGTTGAACCTAGAATCTTTGAATTCTAAAGCCATCTCTTACCAACTACAACAACTCTATGTTGGTGTTGGTACTTCTTTTTGATTAACTTTCCCGTGTCAGTAGTGTTTCATTTGCTACTTGACACTTTTTAGTTTTTACATTTGTTGCAAACAACATGGTAATGACTTTGGTAGGTTATATGTTGATAGGGTTATGTATGAGGAGTGTTCACAACACTTTGGACACTTTTTTGGAAATAACTATGATTTTTTTTCCGGGTAGTCTGTTTTCTTGTACTACTCTTGTTGCAGGTGTGCCCGACAGTTTGGGCACCTGTTGGAGATTTCTGTAATGATGTGTTTGTATGGTCTGTCTCAACTGCCTAGTGCTTCATTTCTTGTTTTATTTATACATTTTTCATTAGGTAATACGCCTTTCAATTTATGCATTTTTTATTTCTATGTTTCGACATTTGAAAGATTGACTCTTCTGTGCTTTATGTTGACTACAGGTTCTTACACCACAACTTGACCCATTAACAGAGCAACAGGTATTGGAAGTTTGCAACCTTCAACAATCTTCACAGCAAGCTGAGGATGCTCTTTCTCAAGGAATGGATAAGCTTCAGCAAACTCTTGCCGAGACTATAGCTTCTGACACATCAAACACGGGAAGTTACATGACACAGATGGCAGCAGCAATGGATAGGTTGGAAGCTCTTGTGAGCTTTGTGAATCAGGTATGTCATTTTCCCCCTTAGTCTGGTGTGGAAATTTTATTCTACATTAAATATGTGGTCTTTCTGGTACACATATTAAATATGTGGTCTTTCTGGTACACATTAAACACTATTATTAGTGGGCACTTTTGTTGCAAAAGCAAAAGTGGAGAAAGTGACCGACTAACAAACAAAAGAAATGCCCTTGGGTAGAAGGCTTACAAAATTTATTGAACTCTCAAAAAAGGAATGAATGAAAGAGAGACAAGATAACATCATAGCTAGCTTCCTTCTTCTGGCATTCTTTGGCCATTTTTCCAATAAACCGAATTGCCAAGGGTTTCATTCTGGAACAAATGGAAGGTATCATGTTAACCACTGAACTTCAAAAAATGTAATTTCATCAAGTAAGAAAACCTTTCATGAGCTGAAGACAACTGCATCGTTGCTTCCATACAGTAGCCTTTTGTGCCTAGCCTTTGAAATAACGAGTCTAGGTAGATTCATCTAGTAGCTGAGGAAATCTGCTCTCCTGATAGGCAAAAATGTTTGCATGTCTGTTGGAGGTGCTCAAAGGGGAATGATAGTTTCATTCACTAAGTGCTTGCAGCAGTGGCGTGCAATTTTCAGAAGGTGAGATGTCGCAGCCAGGTTTTTGCAGTCCTGGAAGAGTGGAGAGGGAGGGTGTTTTGGCCGGGGAGAGGGGAGGGGGGTTCTGATGCTGATAGGCAGTCTGTAAATTGGGGCAGTGATAATAACCAGGAGATGGTAGAGTGAGGCAACCATTACATCGGACTATGGCCAAGGTATTCAATTAGAATTTATCTTTTGATGGTAATTATGCTTTCCTTTCTCCGCTAATCTCTTCCCCATCTGGTTTTTTTCTTGTATCCTGGGATCTTTCCCCTTCCAATTCAGCCACCTGACCAACATTCCGACCCTTACCCTGGTTCCCTGATAATAGTCGCTGCATCCCTGTGGATGGTGAAGCTCCAATGGAGGTGACTGTCCCCATTATGTTGGCTGGAGGTGATGGCAATAGTTAAAAATATGTTGATGATAAACTAACTAGGAGGAGGTAATTGACTTTCTACAGAGAATGTCAATGACTTGGTTGATCTAGAAAGTAAGGATTAGCCAGTAATGTCTGTATATATATATATGTATGTATGTATGTGCTTTTGGTCAATTTTGGTGTTGAGGTACTGTGTTGGTGAAAAATGAAGATTGCTCATAGAATATTCATGGGTGTGGTGCAATAGAAAAATTGACAAATGACCTAGGGGCTCTTGGGCAAGTGTGGTCCAGACATCATCACCCTACAGGAAGTTAGGAAAATAGCTAAATTGATAGGGAGTTGACTAGGGGTTTGTGGCAATCTAGATTTGAAGGGTGGGCTTACTTGTTGTGGGGTCTTGCGAGAGTGCTGGTAGTATGCAAGACTAGAAAGATTAAGTGAGGTTGTATATGAGGAATTTTCTGTCGTTGTGATGTTTCAAAACAATGATGATATGGTATGGTAATTGTCAGAAATCGACGGTCCAAATGATGGACTAATATGAAGCCACTTTTGGGATGAATGTTTTGGCCTTAGCTCTATTTTTGGGGGAAGATGGTGTGTTGCTGAGGAATTAAATGTCATCAGCTTCAATTCCAAAAAGGTGAATAGCGGGAGAGCCACATGAAGTGTTAAGGAGTTTGATAAACTAATTAGAGAGCTGGAATTTCATGATCTACCCCTTCTAATGGAACATTCACGTTGTCTAATTTTAGATCTGTTGGGTATGCTGTAGACTTGATCGATTTTCAATGTAGAGGTTGGGTGGAGATTTTCTTGATCTTCAGACTAGAGGTGTAGCAGATTTGTTTCAGATCATTGGCCTATCATTTTAGACACGTAGAAACCTAAGTGGGGATCTTCCCCTTGTAAGTTTGATGAATGATTAACTTGAAAACTTGATTTTGAAAGCTGCATGAGGCAGTAGTGGCAAGAGGGCCTATCTTATGTGTGGAAGGCTTCAAGTTGATGTGAAAATTTTGATCACTTAAGAATTCGCTTGCATAGATTGGGAAAAGAGCTACTAGCAGACTGGTAAGAAAGGAGTTGGAAGATTAGATATTCTAAGTTGACCAGCCAGAAGGCACAGTGGCATGGAGTGATATGATGGCTACGGAGCGATGAGATGCAAAAGTTGAGCTTTGGAATTTATGTGAATAAGAGGATGGGGCTGCATTACTTCAATTTAGGATTGTTGGCTGAAAGGTGACGCAAGTCTGAAATTCTTCCAAAGATCGATGAGTAGAAGGAGATTTTACTTGTTTCTTGGATTGGAAAATGGGGATGAGGAACTTGTAGTGGATGAGAAAGAGATTGTGAAGGAAATGGTTGAACTCTACAAAAACATTTATTTGAAGGGTAAGTGACATGTATTAAGAAGATTGAGAAGATTGAGTGGTGCCCTATTGGTGACTTGGATAAAGTAGCTCTCAAGTGGCTGTTTGAAGAATTAACAGGCATAATTTGAATGTGATGGTTGCAAGCCCCTGGTCTGGACAGTATGACCACGGCTTTCTTTCAGAATAGTTGGGAGGTTGTCAATGGCTTCCTAATGGAGGTATGTTCAGAGTTTTATCAATTAGGGGTTGTTAATGGCTATACCAACAAGTCATACAACTGTTTGATTATGAAGAAGATAGTGGCTCATAGATTGGAGGAGTTTTGACTGATTTGCTTAACGACCAGAATGCATAAAATTATTGTGAAAGTTTTAGCTCATAGATTGAAGTGAGCTCTACCCCCCATGGCAGGGGGCTAACAACTGAATGGCTTTTGTACAAGGAAGAAAAAGTTAATGTTACTTGTGGCTATTGTACAAAGAAGAAAAAGTTAACGTTACTTGTGGCTAATGATGTTGTTGAGGACAATGGGATGGGGAATAGGCATATGACATGGTTAAATAGAATTTCCTGTTTTTATTTTATAGAAAGGGTTGTATCCATGGATGTCTTAATCTTCTGCCCTATTTTCCTCAAAAGGAGGCCAGGGGGAAAACTCATAGTTACGTAGGGCTTGGGATAAGGTACCCACGATTACCTTTACTCTTTACTCTAGTTGCGGATTTGTATTAGGGCAGATGATTGATAGGGCTAGAATGACTGGTTTAGTGGAGGGTGTTATTAGTTGGGAAAGATTGGGTTGAATTCTCTGATCTTTAGTTTGTAGACGACACTTTTTTGTTCTTAGATGAGGATTTTGATAATATACTTGTTGCAGCCAAAGTGGTCTGGTGCTTTGTTGGATATCAAGTATGGTGATAGATATGGGTTAAAGACAAATTGCCAGGACTACATTCTAGAAGAGGTGGATCAAGAAGGCAGCAATAGATGTCAGCTGTTTAGTGGGATCATGGCCATTGAAATACCTAGGTGTGCCACTTGTTGGAAACCATAGGTCGACATCTCGTTAGAAGCTTGTGGTTTCAAAAGTGGAGAAGAGATTAGATCGCTGGAGATGATTCTTATCTAAGGTGGGCACACTTACACTCGTTAAGTCAGTGTCAAATATTTTTTCTACTTATTATTTATTGGTGTTCAAATTGTTGGTTGGCATGGAAGCTAGATTTGAAAAGTGGATGAGCGACTTCTTATGGGATGATCAACATAAGGCCATGAGTCTCATCTTGTTGCATTAAGGATTGTTAAGAAGAAGATAGAGTTGGGTGGTTGGGGCAACAGGAATCTGTTCATGAGAAATAAGACTTTGGTGCGAAAAGGATTGTGGAGATTTGATGATCATCTTTGGAGAAGAATTATTTTTAGCTGCCATGTGTTGGGGGATAACTGTTGAGGTATAGGAAACACAACCAAAGCTACATTTAGAAGCCCTTGGAAATTTGTCTACTCCTTTTATCCACTTTTTCTTCCTTTACTTTTAAACCAGAAAGGGTAGCTCTCCTTCATTTTTGGGAGGATCTATGGTGTGGTTTTGAGCCACTTTGTCACACTTTCCCTAGATTCTATAGTCAGTCAACACTTCATAACCATAGGGCTTTTCAGGAGACAATGATGCCTGTGTCACTGTGGTTTGAGATCTCCATATAGATGCTCTCCCTTCACTCCAAGATGATGTTGATATGATATGGCCTCAATGATGTGGATGATAAACTGTTATGGACTTAGGGACCCTGCTGTTCTCAATAAAATCCTTTTTGCCCTCCTTTCTTGATGACCTACTCGTTCCACCCTTATCTTTTCACATACCTTTACGGAAAGCAAAAGTTCCTTCAAAAGTTCAATTTTTTTTTTTTTTTGTTTTTGTTTTTGTTGTTGGATAGTTGGCTATAGGATGACTACTACTAGGGATGTTCTTCAAAACAGATTTTTGACTATGTGCTTGTCCCATCAATGGTGCTATTTATGTAATCAATAGTTGGAATCTACAACACATATATTGGATTATACTTTTTCTTTGGACATTTGGCGAAGATGGCACGCCTTCCTGATGGTGCTGGATGAAATTTTGTGGGAAGGTGTGGGTAGTCTTTTGCTCTTTTGTGGTATTGTTATTCAGGAATGGCATTCTCAATGGGCGGTGGGTTGCTTGGCTGCCGTTTGGTGTATTTGGTTAGAGAGGAACAAGAGAGTGTTTGAGGACAAAATGTCATAATAGCTGATAATCTAGCAGGTACTCCCATGTCAGAGTGATTGAGTGGGTGTGATATTTTTGTACAGCCATAGAACATGTAAATGCACCATATTGTATACTTATACATGTCATACGTCAATGTATACAATCAGTTTATTGTTTCTTTAAAAAAAAATTCAAGTGAAATGAAGTGATACAGTGGCAAAATTGATAGATAAGAATCAGGTTGATCTCAACTTTGTTTCAACTTGGTGGGATCTGATGGTTTGCCTGACGACTAAGTGGTGTAACTTATTTATTTATTTATTTATTTTTGTTGTGTATTTTATATGAGACTTGGGTGGGAAGTTCTTTGTTTGCACAACAAATTCTGAAGAGGAAATTTAGCGTACATTAACGGGTGAATGACATTACTGGCTGACTATCAAATTATCAAATGTGGACGATGATTTCTTTAACATTGGACTGGTGTGCATCCGGACTGCATCTATAGAGGTGGTGTTAAGATGATATATTTTGTTAAATGATGTCATTTATTGATTAAATAAGATCTCGTTATGATTATAAACTTGAACTCCAGTAATTATCTTAAACCAATGCAGTTTGAGCATTCTTATTGTAATGAACTGAAATGCTTCTTCTTAACAGGCGGACCATCTTCGCCAACAGGCCTTGCAACAGATGTCTCGAATCTTGACAGTTCGGCAAGCAGCCCGAGGCTTGCTTGCCTTGGGAGATTACTTCCAACGCCTGCGAGCCCTAAGTTCACTGTGGGCTGCACGACCTCGTGAACCGGCTTGATTGAAATTGACGAAGCAGATGATTCACTTGCATCTATGATGTAACCATTGGCTACAAGTAGTTAATTTGTCCAGCAACAAGGGAAATCGATTTGGTTTACCAGAGGCTGCCCTCTTGTTTTGTGTTTTGTATCATTTGCAAAAGGTGAAACAGAATTTTTTTTTTTTTTTTTTTTTTTTTTTGTTTTTCGGAAGAGAGATGTAAATATGAATCTCCTTGATCGTAGTATCAAGAAGAGGTTTTGTTGCTATAGCTAGCTGTCCTTATTGTTCATTGTATATATATCATGTAATCCATAAAGTAAGGTGATTTTGAAGTTATCTAGTCTTCTCATAAATAATCAGAGGGGAACTTAAAGATGTCAAATTGTAGATCGGGAACAGCTCAATATATGCGTCATCTTCGGATTCGCAAGGTGGATTGTCATGCACATTTGCTGCTTTTTCCTACGTCGGCATAGCCCGACTTACTTCTGAGTGTCCTTCAGTAGTGTAAAAAAGATCAGATAATGAAATTCGTTCCATATGAAGCCTCACGTAATCATGCCTCTCTATCGAGGTTCTTAGAGTAGGGAAATCAAGCTTGATTTAGATAACATGTTCCATATTAATGGCCAAGAAAAATAGAGTGTCATTAAGGATGCCTTTGGTTGTTAAGAAATTTAAAAAAAATATATATTAAATTTTTTTTTTAAATTTTGTTGAATATTTTTTCATGTTTGTTTAGTTGAATATGAGAAAATTTAATAAAAGTTACTTATAAATAATTATTTTTTAAATTAATTTATAAAAATTAAAAAAATTTTATTTTCTCACCTCTTAAGTTGAGAAAATTTTAGTGAGAAAATGTATTGGGTTGAGAAAATATTTAAATTTTTTTTTACTATTTTTATCAATCAAATATGAGAAAATAAGATATTTTTTTTAAGAAAATTAAATTTTTTACACTAACTAAATACAACTTAATTGTTTGATAAGAAAATTTAACAAAAATTAATTATAGGCAGTTATTTTTTAAAATATATTTTTTTTATTTTTATTAACCAAACATGAAAATTTTAATTTTTTTGCTAACCAAACACAACCTAAAGTTAGATTGTTTGTTCAATTGCCTTTTCTTTCCTTTCATCCTCTTC
>JAJIYU010005358.1:0-22457 GCA_030144865.1 Tinospora cordifolia
TCGTCAAATCTCGATCCAAATCGACTTCTAATCCATTTTTCATCAAATTTGCACATATCCTTGTATTTTTGACCATGATATCACATTTTGTGCATTAAAATATTTTTTTTTCTTTCTAAAATCCCTTAAATTGATTTTTGATCCGTACTTAGATAACTAGGACATGCCAAATTTTTCATTCATCAATTCTGTGTAATATTCTAAGTAAAATTTCTATAAAATTTCTGAGATGTTACAGTGGTAGCCTACTGCAATAACTAGGAGGGTAACAATGAAATGAATGGTTAATGCAGTAGTTAGAATGTTAAATTTTTGGGCAAATGGTTACCGTTGTCACCTAATGCGGTAACCAGAACAACATTTTCTGGGTAAACAACATTACTGTGATAGCCTACCACGATAACAGGTAGTATAAAAAGCCCATTACCCGGTTGGCTAATGGCGCACACATTCAAAATTTTATTTTGGCGAAACTGAATTATCGCGGTAGTGTTATCTCTATCACAGTTATGTTGAGATTTATAAAAAGGCCATTTTCTCTTATTTCACGCGCAAATTTTTGTTGAAATCTCTCCCATTCCTCTAAGCACTCCAGTTTTTCTTGCATTCCTTCACATTCTTCCATGACAATGTGAGTTATTTTAGTTATTTCTTGTGTTTTACTTCATTGTTTAAGCTTATAGCTTTTGTTCAATATATGTTGCATGGTGAGTGTTGATTGACAATTTTTTCTGTTCATCACGTTTTTGCATTGTTTGTTAAGAGTTTTCAATAATTTTTGAATTACTTGGCATTGCATCCTTAATTTTTATGCTAAATTTGCCTCTGTAAATTATTTTCTATGCATTGGGCACGTTAAATTGATTCATTTATTTTCATATGCATGATTTAAACTATTTTGGATGTTATTGTTCCATTGGATTCTCCAATATATACATTGTAGTGTTGCCCATATTCTATGCTCACACAACTATTATACTCTGTCTACTAAAATTGATTGTAGGGTCCCTAGATCCAAGAACGTGGCTTCCATGCCAAAATGCATAGCATAGCCAACAGCTCTAGAGGACCAACTCAGGTTTTAATCAGTGGAGGTCAAGGCGAAGTACAAACACATTAAGGACTACAAACAGATTCTCCCTGAGAGGGGCATTATGTTGTACGACGATGAGTGCAGATTGGGTATCGAATCCATTGTGGCAGTGAGGCATTGGGAACAGATGATCCGCCCACCTACTGAACCTTCTGTATCAGTAATGCAGGAGTTCTATGCCAATGCCTATTAGCACGGGGGCACAAGGGCCTAGGTACGAGGCACATGGGTCCCATTCGACGCTACATCCATTAATTTTTTATACAGACCACTACCTGACACCCTTGATGACTATCTAGAGTACCTATTGGATAAGTGTGATCCTGAGGACTCTTTGTGTAGATGTTGCATCTTGGCAATACACCAACGACCGACCTGTCAGCTTGGCCAAGAGCTCATTTACGATTGTAGCCAAGGTAAGACTTTATTTTGTCTATTCTAATCTTCTTCCTACTTTGGCTATAAATAGGGTGTTGATGGAGAGTGTCGTGCTAGTGTACTATATCATGAAGGGCCTCTCCATCAATGTTGGCTCAATCATCTCCAGTTCAATCTGGATGGCCATAGACAAGACTAATGCTAGTCTTCCTCATCCCGCATTCATCACAGTGCTGTGTAGGAGGGCAAGTGTCACCTAGCCCAGGGGTGAGCTGACTTCCAAGATGAAGGACCGCATCTCTGTCCGAATGTTGACCACCACGCTGATGAAGAGGAGGAGGGCAGCAACTACACTTTCTACATCTACACCACCATAGCCTGCTACAGCTCAGACCTCCAGTGTCCTTATTTTAGAGCTTCACACACTTCTCCATGGGGTAGCACACATCACCAAGTTCCTTAGTGTGTCCCATCCAGAGTTTGCACAGATGATGCCTACCCCTGCAGATATGGCCCCCTACAGAGACGTCAACTGCTTTATGATGAAGATAACGTTGTTGCTAGTTGAGCTACAGATTTCGATCACTTTTCAGAGGTTGAGTTCTTTGGGGATGATGCTAGCCAATGATACTTTTTTTTTTGGTATGTATTTCTGTTTTTGTTGCTATTGAACTTAAAACTTTTAAACATGCTATTTTAATTTTAATGATTTCACATTGTTTTTCTTATTACCTATTTTATTTGTGGATTCAAGACTAATCGTGTTAGCTATCTTTTTGTTCTATGCATGTTTTCTGAGTGCAATTATGTAAATGGATGCCTATGATTCTATGTGTCACCTCTCTGTGTTTGTGGGCAATGTTGGAGTTGTGCTCTTGAGGACAAGACACAATTTAAGTTATAGGGTACGCATTGAAGAAAACCTTCTTCAATTCAGGTCATTTTTCTTTATTATATATATATATATATATATATATATATTGTGTATTATATTGTTCCTCAACTGCATATTTATAGACATATTACATATTCTTTTTCATTGAAACTCAATCATTTAGATATCATGAAAAGTTTAGGTATTTAGTCTTAGGTAAATTGAGAATTCGAAGGCTGAGGAAAGTAAGGAGTGAAAATCATAACACAAGTGGAGAGAATTTCTTACAAACTCTTGAAATAATCAAATCTATTTTGAACATCGTTTAGGAATGACTCTTAGAGGGAATGGATGTAGGCCATCATTGTTTGAGTTTTAGCCTAAAGGCCGGTCCCAACACTAATAAATCCTTCGTAGCCAATTTTGAGCCTTGAAGCTTGTTTCCTTATAATGAACCTAAACAATAAATACACAATTTATTTTTTATGAATATATCAGTTGAACCTATTTGTGTGCACTCATAGTAATGATAATGCGTACTTTGATGGTGTAAAGAAGGAAGGCAAGCAGTCATTGATATACATATGTCTTTGATTATTGTTCTACAAAAAAATATGTAATAGCTCAATATTATTGATGAATGTTGAGCTCCCAAATTGGGTGTATATATGGGTTCCAATTGAAATGCATGTGAAATCATAAGTTTGCGGAGCCATGTAAACAAGGTTGAGGGTCTGAACAAAGAAAAATAAAGGAAGGTATAGAAGTTGGAATTAAGTAAAAGGGGATCATCCATGTAAAGAGATGACCAAACAAAGAAGGTTTATTACTATGAGTGTGCATTTGAGTCAGAATTTAAATCTCATCACACTTATACCTAGAAGTAGGCCACGTTACAACCTAAACGAGAGACAACTGATCCTAAGTACAGTTTGACTTGAGTAGAACATGAATAGAAGAGAACATTAAGAGAATTTGTATACTTAGGTATTAGGAGATGATTTTTATGGGTCAGCTGGTAACTATAAATCACCTACATAGTCTAGAAGGACTAAGATATTAGCAGACGAGGGTGAAGTTGAAGAAAAATGGAGATAAACTAAAATTTTAGACAACCAGAACGACCCTAAGGACTTGTTAATGAATCACAGACTATAAGAATAGAAACTAGAGGTCACGATGATGAGTAAATGCAAACCTAACTACGAATGGTATGGTGTTTAAGTTTTAGTAGTTGAGTCATTGTTCAGGGATGAACAATAGTTTAAGCTTGAGAATATTTTGTTAGTTGCATAGCATACTAATTATATTATAGGTATTTTGCATATGTTTTGCATGGGTTAAGTATGAAATAAGACATATTTACTTAAAATATAGGTATTCAAGCATTAATATAAGCATTTACGCGTCATTTACACAATTAGGAGTGTTTCAAGATGATTTTATGCATTTATACTTGTGATTTAATGCCAGAGAAAGGTTTTTAGTTATTTACACAGGTCTAGGATGAATAAAAATAGGTACATAGAGGATTGAAGATGGAAAAAGACCCAAATGGCAAGAATCCAATGATTATCATGGTAGAGAAACACACTATTGTGGTAACTAGATCGTTAAAAGAAGAAGAATCCTAGAAAAGTACACTAGCATGGTAGCTAGAACAATCCACATTGCAGGAATTCACTCCCGCGACAGACTACCGCAATAGTCAGAGTAATTTGCATAATAGGAATATGTAACCTCGGTAACCAATTGCGGTAACCAAAGCACGTCTTAATTGAACAAAATGACCACCATGGTATGCTATCGTAGTAGTGCATAATTTGATAGTTTCTAGAATTTTTGGATTTGTGTTTCGCTCAGACTACCAAGATCGAGTACTGTGATAGTGTGAATGAAATAGGCAATTTCAGTTGTGTTAAGTAGTCTTGAGCTAGTTGATATAAATAGATAAATTGTTTGAGGGTTCTTGGGAATTCATTGAACACTTGAGAAGGCTTAGACAACAGTAGTAGAGGAGCTAGATCAAGGAACACCAGGAGAGCAAAAAGAAGGCATTCACGTCTCTAGTATGATTTCTAGTTTTTCTAATTCTTTGTTCTACATTCTCTACACTATATCAGGCTAAACACTTCAATTTCAGGATGTAATCTCGATTGTGAGAACCCTTAATTCTGTGTTTTGATTAATCTATGTTGATGTTCTATTCTATACCTTTTGTTTTTATTGCTTTTTATTGACTGGCTATGGATAAGAAGATCTTAAACTATTAAACTAACTTGGAAGAGAGGTTTGATGGTTTGATCATCAACTTATAGACTTAAACAGATCAATTGATCAGGAGGTTGTTGATTTTATAAGAGGTTGTACATGAAATCAGATGTTACTGCATTAGTTATTTTGTTGTATGCCTCGAAAGAGGGCATTAGGAACTTCACTTATAGATATTAAGATAACCTGGGAGGGATTAATTACAAGTGTTATGACCTACAGAACTATGAGATAGATTAGTTGAAATAAGAGTTAAGGGGGACTACATGAGATTTTACTATTCTAGAAACTTGATTAATATAGTTTTCAAATCCAACAATCTTTTGATTTAAAGTTTACTTAAGTTTACTTCATTCATGCTTGAGTTACAACCTTGATAAAATTGACACTAATTTGGGCTTTGAGATTATTGGCATTTAATTGTTCCTCGAGGACGATTGTGACAGTGTACACTAGTAATGCTACCAACAGCTAGCATGAAATTGTATGATTGAATAATTGTTTGAATGCATGCTATATTTATTTAAATGTAATTGCATCTATGCCATGAAAATAAATTTTCTCATAATAATTACCAAGTCCATATGAGAAACCTTGACCTACAAGTTTTGCTTATGTCTTGCAATATCATTTCTCTCATTTCTCTTTTATACAAATACCCATTTATATCCAATAAGCTTTACGTCATTTGGTGTTTGGACTATAGGTCCAAACACTTCTCATTTATTTAAGGAGTTTAACTCTGTTTGGAAAACTTCTTTCACTTTTGTGAATCATATCTTTATCATTTTTCTCATTTATTTAAGTTGTTTGCAATATCATTTTTCTCATTTTTCTTTTGTACAAATACCCATTTATATCCAATAAGCTTTACATCATTTGGTGTTTGGACTATAGGTTCCAAAACTTCTCATTTATTTAAGGAGTTTAATTCTGTTTGGAAAACTTCTTTCTACTTTTGTGAATCATGTCCTTCGACATTCATCCATTATTTGTGGTTCAGGATCATTATTTTTACACATATCAAAAGATGCATTGAAAGCAAATATATTATTTAAAACAACACTATTTTGATTACAAATCTTTTCAGTATCGAATAATTTATTAAGATCTCACTATTTTTAATTATTTCATCCTTTTCATGAGGTGAATGTTTTTCATTAGATTCTATTTGTTATGACAAATCTTCCATAGAGAATTTTTTTTACTTTCTTAGGAGTATGTTGTTCTTCACTTATTTTGATTTCCATCCTCTTTTCTCGAGGAACTATATCTTTTGAACCAACTGATTTTTCATGCTTTAAACATTTTGTTAGTTCTTGTGCAATTGAATTTGGTAGCACAGGAACATCAATTCTTGTAGAAATATTAGCAATTGGTATATGTGATTTTGTAACTTTTTTTATATTGGCAAATGCATTAGGTAATTGATTTGTAATTTCTTAAACTAACGATCCTTTGAACTTCACGTTTAAATTGATTTGCACTAGATCATAATGCAATAAAGGTGATGCATACCAAACAATTTTATATTATTCCTTTTGAATAGTCTTATTATTTCCTCCTAAATGAGGAAAAAAAAAATTATTTTATCAAGGTGACAATTTGCAAAACGTGATGTAAATAAATCCTCTATTTGGGGCTTAAGGTATTTTATAATTAATGAAGAGTTAAAATCAACATAAATCTCAAGTTTTAATTTTGGACTCATTTTAGTTTTATTATGAGGTGCAAGGAGAATATAAACATCACAATTCAAAAAATTTTCGTATGTGAGATAGTTGGCTATTGACCTAAAATGAATTCTAAGGAAGAATATTCATAATGTGCAGTAGGCCTAAGTTTAATTAAAGATGCTACATAAAGAATTGCATGTCCCCAAACTAAAGTTGATAACTTTGTTCTCATGGTTAAAAGTTAAGCAATCAATTGAAGACATTTGATCAAGGATTCCACCAAATGATTTTGAGTATGTACTTATGAAACTAAGTGTTTAATAATAATCCCTATTAACATGTAATAGTCAATGAATGCTTGAGATTAAAATTCTCTTATATTATCAAGACCATCACTTCATTTATTTATTTATTTATTTTTGTTTGAAAACTAGGCTCTCAACTTAATGATTTGAGCTAAAAGTCTATCAAATGGAACATTATAGGTATAAAGTAGACAAATATGTGACCACCGAGTAGAGGCATCTATTAAAACTATAAAGTATTTACATGGCCCATAATGAGAATTGTAACATTCTAAAAAATTTACGAATTTTCAAATACATAATAATAAATTTTATAAATATTATTTATTTATGAATAAATAAATAATATTATTGATTTATTTATTAATAATCATAACTATAAGGTTGATAAGTTTTTGAGTAAAATAAAATATTAAACCTAAACTCAAGAGCATTAATAATAAAGTAAAATATTTTAGTAACAAGAATGACCTATCAACCCATTTTGTTAAAACAGTGTCTTTAAGGCAGTAAGTTGTGAGTTCAAACCTCAATTTGTCACTTTTTACTTCAAAATAATAACGATAACAACAACAATAGTAGTAGTAGTGGTGGTAACAATAACAATAAATAAATAAATAAATAAATAAATAAACAATATTTGCAAGAAGGTAATCACAAGTGATTAACCAAGTGAAAAAATAAAAATAAAATTAATTAAAGAGAATAGTTTTGTTAATCACGAATAAAGATTATAAACTAATACAATGTACATCACATTAATTAATAAATGATGTACACTATATTATACTAAGACAAGTTGCACACCCTTAATAATGGTCTCATAGAATTATGTTACACCAAAGACCATGAAATCATTGATAAAAAATTAGGCATCAAAATTTAAATTCGAAATTTGAATTTCAAATTCAAAAGATGTCATAATTTGGATTATCCTTAATCATTAGCAACATGAAAATATCCTCATTTGATTACACCATAAGAGGAAGGCAATAAGGAGATAATAAAAAGAGTTAGTGTTTCTAACAAGAAAAGGAGAATAAGGAACCTAAAGAAAGAAGAAAATATCATGTAATAAGTGGAAACAAGAAGAAAATCAATACCTTAACCACCCATTCTCTCATCAAGGATGTCCCATACATTAAGGGATAGGATTTCATCAAAATGTCACACACACTCTCTTACTTTAACAACCCAATAGAAGATGAGAACAAACCTTAGGGTTTGCACAAGAGAAAACCCTATACAAGCCACCGTTCTCTCACCCCCATATATAAACCCTTGAGTGAACCCTTTGTTCTCTTTTGCACTCATCATCTGTACTCCATTGCTATCATCATCTCATCACCCTACAGCCAAGGAGAGACAATCTAAGAAGGAACATAAGAAGATCAAGAAAGAAGACCTTCAAGGTGAGTAAAGTCATGTTTTCCTACACTCTTCCCTTATCTTTCTTTTTCAATTCACCAAACCACTACCCAAGGCAACCCAAATCTCTATGTTTTAGCCACCATTAAAACACTTTTCCAACACCTTTCCAACCCTTGAAAATGTCCTAAAGACCAACGAAACACCCATGAAAAGAAACTATCATAAAACCCCTCAAACTTAGCCATTTTTCCAATTGAACCCATGTTTTTGGCCTACAAGGAGGTCACCCATGAGACGTCCCTATGACTGTCCGAACCTACTGTTTTTCTATTATATAACCCTTCAAACCAACCTTGAATAACCACCAAAAACCCCATTTGAAAATCATTTTCAAAGGCCACGCATAAACCCACAAAACTACTTGAAAAGTCACTCCCAACCTATACTATATACCCCTTTTAGCCATACCATCCACTTGGTGTTGAAAGTCCATGTTTTACCATGTTTTAGTGTTGCTATTTCAGGCTTAGGAGGTGTGAAAACAGTAGGAAAAAGAGGAGTAAAAGTCACTCAAAGAAGAAGAAGGACTCACAAGTGAGGTATAACATCCTTAGAACCCTATTTTAAGGTTTTCTTTTTCACATATGCATGACCACCATTAGAGACTAAGGAAAGGTGTGATTTCTAGCAAGGAAATCACCCTCCTTAAATGTGTTTTGAACCTAGTATGGTAGCCCAACACCCTAGACACAAACCCCTTAGGGCATGTAGGTGAAAAACACCGAAAAGAGGGTCTTTTAGGCACTTAACATGCAAATCACATGGGCTGAGTGCGTGTAGTCACATATTAGAGAATCATGAACTAAGAATATAGGAGAAATGTGCCTGAAGTTGGATATAAGACATGGGAAACATCAGCTATATATAAGCAAAGTGAGTTACTTTGCTTCAAATGTGCATATATAAGCATGACTTCAAATGTGCAGCCATGTAAAAGTGAGTTACACACTTAGAACAACACAAGATTAATGAGGAAAAGTATAAGAAAAGATAAGAACAAATTTTCTATAGGTATGGCCTCCATTTGGGGGGAAATGGGCATAAGAACGCCTTAAAATAGTGTTTTTCATGTATCTTAGTGTTAAAAGATGAAGGATGAAATTAAAGTTACAACCCCTTTACTAAGGATAAGACACTTAAAAGCTATTAGGATATAGTTTAGACTTGAAGGAAAATGATTAGAAATGAGAACCTTAGCATGCAGCCTTGTAAGACACAAAATGGGTCCAAAAAACCCCAAACATGAGACACTTTCGATGTACTCTTTACAAATAACTTAATATATCCTCGTAGGTAATAAGAAACACATCAAATAAAGTTAAAAAATATCTTAGGAACATACCCTAAGTATTAAAGTGGGTTCCAAATGGTTAGTCATATGAAATGACAAAATTGAGCCCACTAGAATAGAATATAGCCATGGTTTCAATATAACAACAACATGATGACCATGGTTATACATTAGGAACCACGTACATACATGAAACAAATCTTAAAAAGTCATAGACAATGAATCTTTGAGATTGTAAAAAAAAAGAACCCTAAGTCATATGGGTATGATTGATTCGGTAGGAGCAATGATTGGAGCATTGTAACGTACCCTTAAATGAAAAAAATTGTAAAAGTTTTTAGAATACCTGGGTATGAGATGAGATACTAAAGCTGACACTAGAATTTGTTAGGTTAATTTTAGTCGGTCGACATTAAGTTACAAATCTTGAGGTACACGAAATGCAATTACAGGTGGAAATGACTCCAAACTTTGACTTGTATCATAATTATTGAAATTCTAATATGAATAGGTTAATTTTTGTTGAATTATGTGATTAGGTTCATGTTAGTGTGTTGTTAATTCTATGTTGGTTTGAATGCCTGAACGACTATATGATTAGAAGCATGGTAGGGTTTTAAACTTATTTATTATGTCATGCTATGAATGATGAAATCTTGTTGTTGAATTACTTATTAATATGACCTTTGCATGTGTACGATTATTTTATTTATTGAATGCCTTTAATTAAACAAAGATGGTTAATAAATCAAACACTTACCAGTGTGGCGTATCCGTTTTTTATCACCGTGGGTATTTTTCTTAGTGAGTAGGTTCAACATGGTGTGTCCATAGTTAACCACCAATGAACATTCTCCGATTTGAGACAAGTTGAGTTAGGGTCACAGACTTTAAAATAAATTATTTATTTGAAATACAGTTATAAAGCATAATTTATTAGTCAGTGACATTTTGTATAATTTATAATAAAAAATATTATATTTAAAATATAATTAGTCATATTAAATATAATTTTTATAACTTTTTACTATATAAATAATGATAATGATAATGATAATAATAATAATAATATAACTTGAAGCTATATAGTTTCTTTGCATAGCTTTAGTCTTTGAATAAAATATGAAAAATAGCTGCAATATAAAATATTTAAAATCAAATAATATAAAAAATAAATTGTATACCATCAGTCTGCATCTTCCATTCAAACGAACAATCCCTTAGAGCTTCCACATTCTTTATTCAGAATAATAATCTCTTTCAGTTTTCTAGACTATCATGACGATAATGTATTATAATAAAATAACAAAAAAAATAGAATAGAAGAAAAGAAGAGCTACGAAGAACACAAGGAAAATGAAAATGATTTTTTCAATTTTATTTGAATGATCTTACTATATTACAATAACCCCTTATTTATAAAATAGAAAATGTATTATAATTAATATAAATATATTTAACATCCACGATTATGAATATATTTATCACAAATATAGTTTATTGTTTATATAAAATAACTATTAAGGTTGTGATTGTCGATATTTCTGACCGTCGATTAGACGAGTGTCTGACGAAAGCGATAAATAGCTATCAGTTATGTGAAGTCTCCAGTTGATTTTGTTTGAAATCGAAGAGCGCCGAAGATTGAAGAGTTTTCGCCGATTTTATTACTTGTTTATTTATTTATTTTAAGGGATTGGAGAACTGAGGATCGGATAATGAGATTGCGAGCTGGATTTAGTGTTTTACAGAGGAGAAGCAGATCGTCTTCGAATTCGTTGTTTCGGTTCCTGCATCAATCGAAGTCTGATTCGTGAGTTTCTTCTTCTCTTGTTCGATGTTGCTAGTTCTATTGTTGTCGTTCTTGTAGTTTTGTCCTTTGGGAAGTGGTCTGATTCGAGCGCTTGCAGTGCCAGCGTGCCGTCTTTCGGAATTGCATTTGATATTGATGGAGTAATTCTGCGAGGGGGTAGTCCGATCGGCAGTTCTCCTCAGGCACTTAGAAGATTATACGATGATTCTGGTAGGGGGTTATAGTGAGAGTGGATTGGAGTTTCAACTTTCTATTGAGTGTTTGTGTTCGTTGATTCTTGCCTCATTTGTTGTTTGTTTGGAATGTTGCTCGTTCGTTAATATTTTTCGACTATTTGAAATAGTTTTGAATTTGACATTATCTGTATAAAGGTTCAAAGATTCGCGGAGTCGAAAAAACCATAAAATAGAAAACACTTCTTTTTCCCTAAATTTCTGATAGATCTTTTTTGGTTTTTGATGTTTTCATTTATATCTGTTGATAATTTTGAGCGCTTTTCCTACTTTGATGTCTTCCGGTGGTACGAACTTATAACTCATATCTTCTTTGCAGGTGCTTTGAGGATCCCATATCTGTTCTTGACGAATGGTAAATTGTGTGAATTCTATGTGTGTGTGTGTGTGTATATATATTTTAATCTTTTGTTTTTCTGTTTGAAAATCTGTGTTTTGTGCTGCCTAAAACTGTTACTTGGGATTGTTTCATGGTCCATTTGAGTTTATGCTCACCAAGATGATTATCAATACCATTCCATTAACTTATCTTTCATCCTTTAGTGATTGTTTTATTGAGATCCCGTACTTGACTAAGAAATCAGCATTCAGTTAGGAAAGGCGGAAAGCCATCAGAACGCATGATTTATGCTAATTACTTATGTTGTCATTTTATTTTTATTTTCTGATAAACTTATAATATCATATTTTATAAGTTGTTAGCATCTTTTGAAAAAGTTTTTGTGAAATTTGATTATCTTGCATCATTATGCATAGAACACTACTTGCATATAATTATTATCTCCATTGGTTTTCCCTAAGTTGTAGGGTTTATGTTATAATTGCAAATCGAAGTATTATTAATGGTTGTTACCACAGAGCCAAAATATGTCGATAAAAGTTACAAGTTTCTAAGCTTTTGTCTAATCATTTATTAGTTTTCTTTTGATGGGTTTTATCTAGAAATTCGCTTAGTTTATACCTGAAAGACTATGCTTTTACCTGGCATAATAAAAATTTAGGTTGCGTATCTTCACTGCTTATACAAATCATGTGCAAAATACTAAAGTGAGAAAAATAATATTGCTTGTTATTCAGTTTTGTAATATACTACTCGGTTTTCCTACAATTTTTTCTGCTTACCTTTCTTTTAAGTGAATAAAGAGTCCATTTCTTGAATGATTTTTAGACTCATAGTTTTTTCACTTCATAAATACACCCATTGGAGTTCCTTATGTAGTTAGTTATTTATCCTTATCAATAGGAGGTGGGATTCCAGAATCTAAAAGAGCATTGGAACTAAGCAAGCTCTTGGGAATAAACATTTTACCTTCACAGGTACAGTTCTAAAGAATGCTACCATGAACTTGTTTAATGAACTTCACCCTTCCTCAAAATATTACTTGTCATTTACAGTGATGCAGCTTGACATTTTTGATGCAGGTTCTACAGGGTCATACACCTTTTAAAGAGTTTGTGAGAAGGTGTGATTTTTAACAAAACAACGATCTATCATCATGAAAGACTTAATTCATGTTTGGCACTGAATAAGCAATCAGTTCCTGCCTTCATCATTTTGCGTCATTTGATCTTTTTATGTCCTCACCAAAACAACATGCTTTCTGCAGATTTGAGAATGAATTTGTTGTTGCTGTTGGCAAAGGGGAACCTTCTGTAGTCATGTCACAATATGGATTTAAGTAAGTCTGGAGCATTGTCATCTTGGCTTAATTACCAAGGAAAAGTTAATTTTTATCATCAAAAACATATGAGTAATTTGGGGCTTACTTTGCGTTTGTTTGATCTTTCGCAGAAATGTGCTGTCAATTGATGAGTATGCATCCTACTTCGATAATATTGATCCCCTTTCACAGTATAAGAAATGGGTGGTTGAGAAGGAAACCAATAAAAACTCCAAGCCCAAGAAGATGGATGGAAGATGCGGCGTTTCCTCTGAGAGAGTTCAAGCAGTGTTTGTTGTTAGTGATCCTGTAGATTGGAGCAGGGACATTCAGGTTTTCTTCTTTAACCTGGATGACATCTGGCCTTTGCAATTTTATTTACAATAATATAGCATCTGTTCAAATGAACTCAAAAAAGCTTTTCCCAGCAAAAAATATTACACCACGTGCTTCACTCAAAAAAATGGTTCTAATTTGCCGAGCATGTTTATTTGTTTTTAAGATAAGGGTTATGAACTTTATAATATACATGACTCGATCCTACTGCATTGAAGTATCCTAGGTTGTAAAGTTTTTCTTTTTCTCTTTCTTTATTTATCAATACACAAGACTCTTTCATTTCAAAAAAAATAAAAAATAAAAAAAAATCCCTGCTGCAATACATATTTTAAACCATACCTCTCAGGCAAAAAGAAACAAATGGCAGCTCAGTGTGTGAGGTTCCTGCCCATGTGGGATCTTGGGGAAGGGCAGGAACACATTTGGGCCTATCTACGCCCAAACCATCCCTTTTAGCAAGAGTATTGGAATTGTTTTTCCACCTACCTGAATCTATTCTAATTTCTAACTTCAGATGGTGAAGAAAACTCTCATCAGAGAGATAATTGGCTTCCCTTGGAAGGAAATTGTTCAACAACATTAAAAACCTTGCAAGTGTTTGCAGCAATATAATAAATTTGCATAAGGAAAATCTTTCCTTGTATTTGTAGCCCTCTTGTTTTTCCTTCTTGGTAATGTTAACTCTTGAAAGTAAAAGTGGACCTTTTTGGTTCCAATGGGCCATGGCCAATATAAGTTTTTATTTTTACTCCATATCCTGTGTTGCACTGCACCAAGAAACTTGAAAATTTTCAGGTTTTTGACATGATGCTGCTTGTTTTGGAGACAACTTAATTTCTTATGTTTTATTGGTACTAATTAATCAACCTATTTGAAGATGTAGGCCCATGTAACCTTGTTATTGCTTAAATGGGCTTTGAATGATTGATGAATGCCCTTAGGTTCTTTGTGATATCTTAAGAACTGGTGGTCTTCCTGGAGGAGAAATTGGACATCAACCTCCTATTTATTTTGCAAACGATGATCTTCTTTATCAGGTCAGTGAAGGCTAATCCTTTTATTTTTATTTATTTATTTATTTTTTGAAATAGTTTAGTTCTTATTCACACAAATGCTTTTGCCCTGGGCAAGAAATTAACACCTGATGCATTCTGCAATTCTTTTAAGGTATTGAGATCACAAAGATGATGAACTGGCCATCAAACTTAAAAACTGTAATTGAAGGTTGAAGAAATAGTCTCAAAATCCTGAAAACTTTTCTTGATTAAGCTTACGATGAGGTTGACATTGGCCTGCGAACTTTGTTATTGTCAATGACATATATTTAAGTTGATTGTTAGCTGCGCATGGAAAACTCTTTTTTTTTTGTAGAATGTAATCTTACCTTCCCTTCTACAGGATCTGAGTCAACTGACTATTCCACATAACCTAACCTCTCTTAATTGCTTAGGGGTATAGGAAGTAAGATTTGCTTTATTGCTGCAAAAGATGTGTTGACTGGGTACCACGCATGTAGGCTGCATTTCCCTCAGAGCGTCTTGGTATGGGTGCTTTCAGGATTGCCCTTCAAGGCATATATAACAGGTAACACCATATCCTCCAAAGAAAGTAATAAAAAAGAATTGAGTAAAATGCGAACATAGTTGATGACTATTTAACCTCCATCTCTAGTACAATGGCTACTTACAATCTGATTGAATTATCAATTGTTGCTTGCAAATATTACTGTACTATACTGGTTGAAGAATGAACCAACTAGTATGCGGTAACAACCAGTAAAATTGCCTCTGCGTCTAAGTTCTAAAATTGTGGTCTAATATTGCAGTTAACCATGCTCATTAACGAACCAAAAACCAAAATTTGTGGGATTCCCTTGGGACTTTTCCTGCAGCTGATATTCTGCAATTCCAGCCAGGAATAACAGCATTTCAATTGTATATAGAAATGACTTATGCACTTTTTTCATGTGCTTTAGTCTTCAATGTGCAGCATTCACCCCACAGCTCTGGAGTACACATCTTTTGGAAAACCAAATCCATCTGTATTCAAGAATGCAGAAGTTTTGCTGAAACAACTTCAGGTCTCATCTTGTCATGGTCATTCTGTGGATAATGGAGACAGTGCATTCCAATCTCTCAAAACCCTGTATATGATTGGGGATAACCCTTGGGTTGATATCAAAGGTGCAAGGCAGGTATGTTTCCCTACTTGCTTTGTGTTTGAATATTTTGCACCATAAAATGTGAAGCATTTCAGAGTTTAATAAATATATTGGATGAATGAAGATTCCATTTGCACCTTTCAGGCAGGAAATCCCTGGTTTTCTATTTTGACAAGGACGGGTGTTTTCAAAGGGAAAGAAAACCATACTGAACATCCGGCAGATCTGGTATGTTGAGTTTCTGTATTTATACATTTTGGGCTACATTTCAAATTTTTTCAACCATGAGAAACATGCATAGATGTCGTAACACTCTCAAAGTAGATAGCATAACAACTGTAACAGTCTCTGTTACCAACAAAAAAAAAAAGAAAAAAAAAAGCTCTTTCCAATCATTGCATGCATATTTTTTGTTTCGAGGTCATTCCTCTTTGAGTTCTTGATCTTATTCAGACTGTTGCTTTTTTCGTACATTTCCACAGGTAGTTGACACAGTGGAAGATGCAGTCGACTACATTTTGAGAAAAGAAGGTGCTTCATAAAGCTATTTGCAATTTTATCCTGTCTTTCGTGCTATTAGCTCCAGAAATTTCTTTCAGAGTACAAGAAAAGATATGCATCTAAAAAGCACAGAGAGCTCCTTTCTCTCCGACCTTTTGCATTCAAGCCCTTTGTTTACAACATAAATTGTTTACTTTTACCAATCACATGACATACGTTCTCATTTGACGCAACACTGTTCACATTAGTAACGCTCCGCGATATAGAAAGTGATTCATGCTGTTGCAGTCTATTTCGCTGCCAAAAATTTTGCAATGTTCAGTAACTTTTCTAAGGCTTCTCTTGCATTGTTGGGAATGATAAGTTCTGTTGGCAGAATTGATAGTCCTATTCGAAATATTTACCACAAAAATTATTAGTTTTTTTAGTAATGGTGAAGGATGATAATTTGTGACAAGATACGATAATTCAACTCCAACATAATATGAAATTAATGAGTTTGAGTCTAAATAGATCAAACATAATTAAATAGACTAAATTCAAATCTTAAACAAATTAACTTGAATTTTAAAATAATATGTTTAACATGATTGTGGATAAGAAATAATTTTAAGAATTGATTGTAAAAATTTAAATAAGTTATAGATAAGCGTATGATTATAACACCATTATTAGGGGTAATCACAATATTTAAAA
This sequence comes from Tinospora cordifolia, assembly GCA_030144865.1. Taxonomy (NCBI): domain Eukaryota; kingdom Viridiplantae; phylum Streptophyta; class Magnoliopsida; order Ranunculales; family Menispermaceae; genus Tinospora; species Tinospora cordifolia. The sequence continues at coordinate 16,724 of JAJIYU010005358.1, forward strand.
ATTGACCTGACTTGATCAACCAGATAGAAATGGGTTGCATCAGGTACTAAAGAAAGTTCACTCTATTAGATCCAAGAGATAAAAATTCAAATAGTATGGGTTGGGCTCGAGTTTTCATCATATCCGACCTTAAAAAGGCTTGACCTAGCTTGCATACTCTAGTTGACTAGGCCCATTTCTTAAAACAAGCCCATTTGCTTACAACCCATTATCTACATCCTAAATCCATTATTCATGTTCATTTCCATTCCAATCTTCAATTTCTAGTGCCCTGTAGCCTTTGCTTATTGGTTCATCCCCAACCTTGCCCTGAAAGCCTCATCTAGTTGCTGTTGTGCTCACAGCTTGTTGCTCATCTGGTCGTGCTCACTGCTCGATGTGCTTGTTGCTCATCTGATTGTGTTCGCTGCTTGGCGTGCTCGTTGCTCATTCAGTCGTCCTCCTTGCTCATTTAGCCGTGTTCACTTAACTGCTTGCTGGTTAGTTCAAGTTGTTGCTCTCCCCTCTATCTCCTCTTCGTTTCTCTTGTCATCTCTTCTCTTTTTCTCTTTCATTTCTTCTCAATTTCTCTTTTCATCTCCTCTCTATAATTGGTCTAATCTAGTGCTGTGTGAGTCCTGGATGAAGATCGAACGGATTTGGTGTGTGATTTTTTGATTTTGTGCATGATTGTGTATGCTAGCTTGAAGAAGATGACAACGCGACGACCCGACAACGCTGCTTGCGATAAGATAAGGTCGGATCTCGGCTACCCTAAGTCCAAGTTAAGTGACATCAAGATTTGGGCAGGTCGAGTGGGTTAGTGTCTAAACCTAACCCATGATCAGTCCTAACAAATAATGGTTACGACACAATCTGTTTACGAGAAGGCTCATTTATAATATATGGGTCATACCCATTTGCGACATTACTCATTTATAACACGATAACATAACTTGTCATCGTTTAATAATAACTACATTAGAATAATATTCTCTTATTCATTATTTATATTATGTATTTTACGAATATGAGCAATTTAATGTTCAAAACTCAATTTTTTTTTTTTCAAATTCTGGACTGCAAAAACTACTTATATTTCTACTTGAAATAGGCAATGAGATTTATTCAAATTTTTATTTTTTGTACTATTTGTTAAGAAGGGAGAAGCTACTATAACTACTTTCATGGATAATTTTTGCTAATAAAACAATAGACTTCTTATTTTGTGCTTTAAAAATTTTGAAAATCATATGTTAAACAATGGAAAACAAATAAGTTCTTTTTTTTTAATCCCTCCTTTGAGGAAACAAATAATTTATTTTTCAAATTTGAATTAAATACTTTTGGCCTTTAAACTGCGCTCGATATATAAAATATTACCGGTATTATATTCACCATCACTTCTTTAAAAAAAAATTAATTTAATATAAATGATTTAAATACAAAAGTCATTATCTTTAAATATATCTTGTAATATTATAATTATATAACACACAAGTCTTTCTACCGAATAACTATGTCCACAATCTCTAGAGTTAAACCTTTTTAACAAAATACCTTTGTTAACTTCAACTTAACTAATAATTAAATCCTCTTTGATGAAAACAATATCGTAAAGTCGTGGCTTATCTTCTTGTCCAAACAGGATTTAGCTTCGTCACCATCTTTGCCATTTTATGAGAAACTCAAACCAAAAATGATTGGCTGGGGAAACATGGTACAAGTATTGCAGTTCTGGAAGGTTGCTCTTATACACAACATTTTGGAGCTGCTCAAGAACAAGGAGTAAATAAAATTTAAAACGCCGCCAAACTGCTGGAGCAATGAAATGTGTACTCTGAATGCACACAGATTAGAATTTAAGCACTTGTTTAGGGTGGCTTCCAAGTTTTCCTAGTGCCGTATCCAGCGCAACAGAGAAATTGTTAAATGAAACCAGCTCCATGCTGCAAAAAAGGGCATTAAAAGAAGGAAAGAAAGGTTATTAAGAAATGTCTATTCCAACAAGGCTTAATTGGGTTTGCAACAAAGGAAAATACTATCTTAACCACCCGAAAAGAGAATTGCCTGCGCAACCATCTTAACGTGTAGTTATTGTTAGAATAACATGTCCTTCATAAATTAGAATGCCCCTGAAAGTATGAGTGTAAATGACCATTAACACAAAACTAAGGTCAAACTTGATATGGCAGAGTTCCTTTAGTATTGCCAACCTAATAGATGGTACAAGATGAAGAGATTATGAGAGACACGTACTCATATTTCAGCTTTCCCTCACGCATTAAGCCCAAAAGATAATCTATCATAATTCTACAATCTTTCGCTTTATCTGAGCTCATCCACTTCTGCAACCAAAACCCTCGCAAAGCAAGATCCTTCGCAGACAAAAATTTTAATCAAATTAACAGATATAGATTATTAGTATATTATCATATCTTTGGGGATTTAAATTTGCAAGATTAAGACATTACCTTAAAAATGAAAGATGACGTAGACGCTGTAACAGGCTTCTTAGACATACCACCATAAGTAACCATTGTCCCCCCCTGCCTGTGTAACTAACAGACCATCAGTTTTCTTAGAAGTTAAATTAGCTAGATCACGGCAGAGTACTTCACCTTAAAAATTTGAGAACAAAAGAAGCAGAATTGCCACCAACACAATTAAAGCCCAAGGCAGGTTCTCGTAAAGCACCCTGCATGTTAATAAAATAAGATCTTCCAAACTCTCTAGATCAGCTTGTCAGAAAGAGCAAGCAGTATGTTCTAGCATTACTAGTATTAGTAGGCACTGTGAAGAAACCAAATACCATACCAGAAGGCCCTTTACATTCTCAATTTCCAGCTGGCCCTCAGTGTACACTTCATCAGCCCCAAGTATCTTGAGTTTTTCTTTCACTTCTTCTGATCCAGCCCTGTGAATCAAGGAATGGTAGTTCCTAGTTTAAGTTCTCTTAGGACATAATTTTTGTCCATTTCAGGTGCAGCTACATAAAGCAGAACTTCTGTTCTTAGTTCCAAATTTAAAAATACAAATTTGTTTATTTCCACTTGTATTTAATGTCATAAATTCTCTGATTCTGATTTTGGTCATTATTTCAGTTCACACATTCTTAGCAATGAATTAAATTTCACAATTCCCAAACCCTAAAAGAGAAAAAATAAAACTCTTCCACAAACACAGAACTATATTTATATTGTGAAATTTCATTTCACAAAATTCAAAACCCAAAAAAAAAAAAGAGGCATGTAAGGCCTAAAGTAATTATATAGGGCATTTAACAAGTCATGTTTGATGCAACAATAAAGACACATTGCATAAACAAGAAATAAAAACAGAAAATTGAAATTATAAAACAAGAAAAGAAACTGATAAATATTGAATCATAGGTATAAAACTTAAATTAAGAGTATGCCAATGATAAAACTACGCAATCACACATGCAATAATGAGAAACAAAAAATATCAAACAATAAAAAGGGAGACTTGAAATGAAAAAAGAAAACCAGGAAGAAAGTAAAAATAGAATTAGGTCTCAATATTTGATGCAATGTGTGAGGAACCTTACCACAACCGTGCAGCATCATAACTGAAAAGAACAAAGAATTGAAGAAAGAAGAAGAAATGAAAAGAGACGAGAAAAGAAAAGAAAAACTGACTTCTGCTCAAGGATACGGGTGGGCTATCGGGTTTCAAGCACGAGGCCTTTAGTAAACTATTTTCATATTTAACCTGCTGAGCTTCTAAAAACATTTCCAAGAATTCCCAAACCAAATTCTCAGCGATGGCAAAAATGTGTTTACAAACAAAAAGCGGTATGAAAGATCACTAAAATGCAGTCAAAAGGGGATTTTGTTAAGAAGGCATTTGACTTGACAGAGTCAACATGATATAATGTTCATGGATCTTATAGGCCACAAGGAGAAGCCCATAAAGAATACAAAGGACCTGCATCCAGTTCTCCAAGAAGTCCATAGTTGAATTTTAAAGTTTAAACTACATCAGATGCACAAGAACGAGAAAAGGCAGGCTGCACGCCACAAATAGAAGAAAAAGAAAAAAAAACTGCTGAAAACAAAGAATGCAAGTCACTAAAAATGTGATGCAATCCCAGTCATTACAGAATTATTGACCAATGGTTGAATTGAAAGGTTTATTTGCACCTGTCTCTGATAATATTAATGCTATGGATGCCACGAATTCGTGCAAGCTGAATGACACACTGGCCTACAATACTAGTGGCCCCATTTTGCACAACAGCATCTCCTGGTATTTATGAACTGGTCAGCAAATTAATAAATGCTTGTCAAGAGAAGAATGAAATTATGAAGAAAACTGGTATGACAAACAATACCTGAATTCAGGTGCATAAAATCTTCCAGCATTCGCAAAGCTGTGAGGGGATTTACAGTGACCGTAGCAGCATACTCTATAGGAGTATCTTTGTTGATTTTATGCCAGACATCCTCCTCCTTTACAATGTAAGTTTGCCACGTTCCTAAGCAGCAGATACTTCATCATTGACAAGACAATCAGAAGGAAGACAGCAATGAAAATGATCTAGAGGAGCAGAAATCATATAACATAATAACATTGAAAAGAACAGTTCAGCTTCCTCAAGCATACGTAAAGTAGCTACAAAATTTAAGAAGCATACCGAAGGAAGGTGGAGATGGCAAAACCAAATCGCCAGGAGAGAGACTCATCACTGCAGACCCCACGGACTGTACTTCACCGACTCCCTCATATCCTCCAACAGCAGGCACGGGAGGCCTTACAGGGTATACACCTAGTAAGAATAAATAAATAGAGATGATTGTTTACTTCAAGCAATCAAATTATCAAAGGAGAACCTGACCTTGCATTTTATCTATTAGCAGTGTTGTATAGTAAGACTACGCATGGAAGGTTGATATGATTAAGAAAAAATCAAAGATGGTGAAAAATAACCATTTCATCCCTTGACTTCATTCTTCTTTTCAGAAGAAACAAGCAGTCCTTCACCATAAAACACTTTTGAGGAGGTATCAAAATTCATTCCCGACCCATTAATCCTCTCACTGATTGGGGTGAAGCAGTAGCAAAACCAGGAGCCTTTAGGTTTCAAAGCCACCTCTTTACCAACTGCACCAGCTCCATGTTGGTTTATAGATTGTATTCTTTGGAAAAAGCATTGCAAGAAAACTAGGGGTTGGTTCATAAAAATATTTCATAAAAGCTTTGGGTTATAGCTTCAGCCATACTAAGTCTAAGTGAAAGGTGACATTTCCCATATCAACTTTAGAAGAAATTATTCAAAATATATAATTGTGCCATCCATTTTATTTTATAAAACTTCTTTTAAATAGGTTTTTCTTTTCTTTTCTTTTCTTTTCTTTTTTCAGTATACCCTACATTTATATCATTCAATTACAATTTCAAATTGGGGCCAGATTCAAATTTGGCTACTTATTTTAAAGCTTTGAACAAAACCGCGGCTTTATTATCATATCTTATCACCAAAAAGTTTAAAAAAAAAATAACAAATTGAGGAACCTAGAACTAGGTTGATTAAACAATGTGATCGAAAGTAAGTAAACAGCCAACATTAGAATCCAAAGATCAGTAGATAGGTGTACCAAAAGCATACTTTTCATAATTGAAAGAATTGCTGGCAAATAAACACGTAATTAAAGCCATATCTTGCAGCAAACAGGAAAAAAAGACAATCCAACCTTCAATTCTATTGATATCAGAAGGATTGATCGGAGCT
>JAJIYU010005359.1:0-22444 GCA_030144865.1 Tinospora cordifolia
AAAAGTCTTATATGATGTTATGTTTGCTTATATGGGTATTTATATTGATAGTTAATTTAGGTTGACAAGTACCATGGATTTGATCTTGATGAAGTTTTATTTGCTTGTAAAATTAAGTGTTGAAGGGAAATACAAGCAAGATCAGTCATGGATCCTAATGAAAAGTTGAATCAGACATTGGAAGCTATACTTGCCTCACAGCAACAACAATAGGCACTGCTAGCTACTCTATTGGCACAGATGCAGGGTAACAGACTAGTTCCACAGAATTTGCCAGTGGAAGGAAAAAATAGTAGTGCTAGTGTTCCTGTGAGAGGTAGAACTGAACCAGTTGTTGATCCTATTTCAGTTCAGGCTAAAGTGGCAGCACCGGTGGATCCTAATGCTGAGAAAGATAGGTATGAGAAAGTAATGAAGGCCTTCAAACATAGGGGTCTTATTGAGTTTCCAAGTGGACTTGATCTTGAAACTGCAAAAAGGTGGATGAACAGAATGAAAACCATCTTTGAGGATATGTAGGCTTCAGATGCAGAGAAGGTGAAATAGGCTAGATTCAAGTTGGTTGACAAAACAGATGATTGGTGGAGACGGATGGCCACTAGAGGTGTGGAGGTTAAGTCATGGACTAAGTTCAAAGAATTATTTTGTGAAGAATTTTATCCTAGGTGTGAGAATGACAAGAAAAGAAATGAATTCATGCATCTTACTCAGGGAAATATGACAGTAAGGGAGTATGAACAGGAGTTCAATCGATTAGCTCTATTTGCTCCTGAGATGGTAGCTACAGATGAGCTCCGAATGGAACGGATTAGAGATGGGTATTGTGATCGCATCCGTGAGGGGCTAGCATTAATAGGGTTACAGACTTATGAGCAAGCAATCAGACAGGCTGGGGATTTTGAGACTGCCCAAGCTAATGTTGAGATGAGGAGAGTTGTTGCTACAGGGATGACAATGACATCATCTACCACACAGAGTACACCAGTAGGCCAGATGAATCCAGCTATGTCAAGGAGGCCATAATATCATAAGAGAAGGCCCATGCCTAATAAGAAGCCCAGATATAGTGGTCAGGGTAGTAGAATGGAGGCATCTGCAGCTCCAGTTGTAATAGGGCCTACCCACCACCAGCATCATATATGGCAGGGAGAGGTGTATCACAGCCAAAGAGGCCACAGCAGCAGACTGGGAGCAAACCTTATATGACGATAGGAGGTACAAGGTCTCAAGTTGCATCTTCTGCTTCTGGATCAGGTAGACCACCATTTGTTTGTTACAGGTGTGGGATGCCAGGACATAGAGTTTTTCAGTATCCACAATCTGCACCCCAGAGATCTTCTACTGTCCAAGGGGGTGGAACTACAACAGGGATACTTGAGCAGGCCAGAGTAGTAACAGAGTTTGATCCTGACTCCAACAAACAACTCATTGAAGGTACTATCGATATCTATGACACTCTTATTTATGTTTTGATAGATGCTGGATCGATGTTATCTTTTATTGCTGGTCATGTGGTAAATAGTCTGCATTTATCACCTATTAGGACTAGCACACCTCTGATTTTTAGTACAACAGCTGGGGAGAGAATATATCCAAATATGGTGTGTAAAAATTATGTGGTGAAATATGATAATCATGATATGATTGTGTGTCTTAGAGTTTTGGAATTTTAGAATTTGATGTTATTCTAGGCATGGATTGGTTGGCGACCTATCATGCATGTGTTGACTGCTTTTCTAAAAGAGTAGTCTTTCAGATACTAGGTCAACCCTCATTTGTGTATAGGGGTATGAAATCCTCACAACTCTCTACTCGAGGTCATGTGGCTACTGATGAAGAAGTAGGAATGTGGGTTGGTATTGGTTCAATGGTGAAAAAGGCAAAAGGTGTCTAGTTAACTGATATTCCTGTAGTTGGTGAGTATCCCGATGTGTTTCCAGATGATTTGTCAGGGTTACCACCAAAGCGGGAGATAGACTTCATTATTGAATTGATGTCTAACATTAAGCCTATTTCCATTCCTCTATATGGAATGGCACAAAAGGAGTTGCAGGAACTTAAAGTGCAACTAGAAGAGCTGATGACTGAAGGTTTTATTAACCCAAGTATGTCACCTTGGGGCACACCTTTATTGTTTGTAAAGAAGAAGGATGGAAGCTTACGGTTATGCATTGATTATCGTCAGCGGAATAAGATGACTATAAAGAATAAATATCCTTTGCCCCGCATTGATGATTTATTTGATTAGTTGAATGGTGCTAAGTTCTTCTCTAAGATTGATTTGAGGTCTGGTTATCATCAGTTAAGGGTTTGAGAAGAAGATGTGTCAAAGACTGCTTTCAGAACTCGATATAGTCATTATGAATTTCTTGTGATGCCCTTTGGATTAACTAATACTCCTGCTATGTTTATGGATTTAATGCAAAAGGTATTTAAGCCATATCTTGATCAGTTTATTATCGTGTTTATTAATGACATCCTCATATATTCCAAGACTTGAGAAGATCATAAGCAACATCTCCATATGACTTTGAAGATTTTAAGGGAGCACAGATTGTATGCTAAATTTAGCAAATGTGAGTTTTGGCTGAATGAAGTGGAGTTTTTTGGTCATGTAGTAAGTGCAGAGGGTATTTCAATTGATTCTGCTAAGGTTGAGACTATTATCAATTGGCCAAGACCAACTACAGTAACCGAGATTCGTAGTTTTCTGGGTCTAGCTGGCTATTATAGGAAGTTTATAGAAGGTTTTTCTAAATTAGTTGTTCCACTTACAAAGCTGACTCAGAAGAATGTACCATTTGTGTGGACCTCAGAATGTGAAGTTGCTTTCATGGAATTAAAGAGGAAGTTGACTACTGCTCCTAGGTTAGTACTTCCATAGCTTGAGAAGGAATTAGTGATATATACAAATCCAGCATTGATAGGTTTGGGTGGTGTATTAATGCAGGAAGGTTGGGTAATTGCTTATGCATCTAGACTACTAAAGGTGCATGAGAAAAATTATCCTGTGCATGATCTAGAGTTAGCAGCAGTAGTGTTTGTGTTGAAACTGTGGAGACATTATCTGTATGGAGAAAGGTTCACACTGTATTCTGATCATAAGAGTTTGAAATATTTATTTGACCAGAAAGAACTGAATATGAGACAACGTAAATGGCTAGAATTCCTAAAGGATTATGACTTCACTTTGGAGTATCATCCTGGGAAGGCCAATGTGGTAGCAAATGCACTGAGTAGGAAACGAACAGAGACTAGTGTGGTAGCTTTTCAGATGGCTCAGGAGTGGCAACTTTTAGAGAAGGTGACTATGATGAGTATTCTCTCTATGGAGCCACATGTTGATATTTGTGCTCAGATGCATATTCAGTTGACAGAATCTCATATTCAGAAGATCAAAGAGTTACAGCAGCATGATCCTAATTTGACGATGTATAAGACTTGGGCTAACAGTGCAGATAGAGTTGACTGGCAGAGAGGTTCTGATGGTGTGCTGCGTTATTAAGGAAGGTTATGGATACCTGTTGATATGGAATTAAGGGCAACATTGCTTGAAAAAGCACATAGATCTCAGTATTCTATTCATCTAGGGTCTACAAAAATGTATCATGATATGAAGAGGACAGTTTGGTGGCATGGGATGAAGAAAGATATAGCTGAGTATGTGCAGAAATGTAGTGTGTACCAACAAGTAAAAGCTGAGCATCAAAGACCAGGAGGTCAGATGCAACCCTTACCCATTCCAGAGTGGAAATGGGAGCATATTACTATGGATTTCATTACAGGACTGCCTAGATCTCAGGGTAGATATGATGTTATTTGGGTTATTGTTGACCGGTTGACTAAGTCTGCACACTTTCTTCCGATGAACACCAGATACTCGATAGACCGACTGAGCAGGTTATATGTTCGAGAGATTGTGAGATTGCATGGGGTGCCTATATCTATTATGTCGGATAGAGATCCGCGGTTTACATCAAGATTTTGGCAGGTTATGCACTCTCGATTTGGTACCCATCTCCGTCTCAGTACAACATTTCACCTGCAAACCGATGGTCAGACCGAGAGGGTGATTCAGATGTTAGAGGATATGTTCAGATCGTGTATATTGGAGTGTGGTGGGACTTGGAGTGAATATTTATCTTTGTGTGAGTTTGCTTATAATAACAGCTATCAGGCTAGTATTGGCATGGCACCGTATGAGGCTTTATATGGTCGACTGTGCAGATCTCCAACTTGCTGGTATGAAGTTGGGGAATCGCAGTTGTTAGGACTAGAGATTAGTGCAGATCACACAGAAAAGATTAAGCAGATTAGACAAAACTTGAAAAAAGCCCAAAATCGTCAAAAGAGCTATTTTGATCATTGATGCAGACCTTTAGAGTTTGCATTGGGTGACCAGGTACTGTCGAAGGTTTCCCCTCAAAAAGGTCAGATGAGATTTGGAGTAAAAGGGAAATTAGCTCCACGCTTTATAGGACCATTCAAGATTTTGGAGAGGATTGGTCTTGTTGCATACAGACTTGTTCTACCTCCTCAGTTGGCTGGTGTCCATGATGTATTTTATGTATCTATGTTAAGGAAATATTATCCAGATCTGACGCATGTTCTAGATTTAACACGGATACAAGTTGGGGAGGACACTACCTATGAGGAAAAGCCTATTCAGATCATAGCCAAAAGGGTACAGAAGCTGTGGAACAAGGAGATTCCGTAGGTCAGAGTTAAGTGACAATTCCATGATAATGAATGATAATGAAGAGCAAACCAAGAAGCGTGAAGATAAGATGCGGGAGCAATTTTTAGATCTTTTCACTACTTGAGGTATGTTCCTTTAATCTAAATTTTGAGGATGAAATTCCTTAAGTTGGGGAGATTTGTAACACTCCGTATTTTAATTAGACACATAAATTAATTTAAATAGAAATAAATGAGTATAAATATACGTATTTGTACAGACTACGTGTGAATGTACGTTGTAACACCCCAATTTTCGACCAAACCTCCATTCACGTGTGGATCGTCGCCCGATGAAAATTAAGGTGCTATTTGAAAATTTGGTTCTGTCAAAATCTTTTTCTTCAAAGTTAAGTTCATAACCCTTTGTTCTCAAGTCAATGTCTATAAAAATATTCTATGCAAGATAGAAAATCACAATAATTTTACCGATTAAACATAAGCAATGCAGCGGAATACTTTTAAAACTATTCATTTAAACCAAAATCGTTACACAAGGAAAGTCATTGAAAGATAAAACAACCAAAGCTAAAACAAAGTAAATACATTAAAACAATCCAGTAAAATATATAAAACAAGACCTCCAAGTCACCTGTCCCAGACGACCTCCCCACATGGTGTCCAATTCAGAATGCAAGTCTTCTGACATAGATTACGTACTCTAGGTCCACGTGTACCTGAAAAATAAAGTGGGAGTGAGCTCGAAAGCTCAGTGGATTAATTAAAATCATTACCGACGTTTTATCCAAGTAATCCACATCGAGTGTTTAGTTATGTGAAATCCTTCAAACCATTCATTCAACGTCCCACGAGATCGGATACATGGTAATCAAATTAAAGCATAGTCTTTCTTACCTTGTTTTCCACTGGTTGGTCGAACCAGAGATTGGAGCCAACAAACTGAACTGATGTTGTTCCATTTTGATTTCTGTTGAACGATCTACAGCTCAACTACACCAGATCATGCTTCGCTCAATTGTGTTTCTGCTAGCTTCTGTTGAATAATTTGCAACTTAAACCAAAACCAAGAACGATCTGCAACTCACTTTCCCTGCTTCACGGTCTAAACCCAGATCACAATCAGCTAACCCCTACTTCAGTTCACAGCTAGTAGCAGCAACTCATGGACTAGCTGCTTGTGTGCTTTCTCTCTTCATCACTAACCATGGCAGCACTCAACCTCGTCTCCTTTCCTCTGCCTCACGGACAGCAACAAGGGCAGCCACTAGCTCCAATTCTTCCCTTGTTCTCGTTCACCATCTTCATAGCCAAACCAACAATGCATGAGCTGGATTTTCTTTTTTTTTTTTTTTTCCGTTCTTTACAGACAGCAACAACAACAACCAGCTGTTGCTGGTTTTGCTCCACCTCAACACCGATCACACTTGTTTCATCACCCATTCCCATCCGTCCCACCAAGCTCCTCTGTTTCCATTCCTCTTCATGCACGGTTTCCTCTTCGTTCGAGCAGCAGCCACAACAGAGCTTCACGGCTCTGTTTCTCTTTCTCCCCTCTGTTCTTCATTTCGCATCAGTTGGACGCACCTCACTCATCAAACACAATCTGCAGCAGCACGTCTTCATTCTTTTTTTTTTTTTTTTTTTTTTTTCTGTTCCACACTGAGGACGGCAGCAGCAACGCAACAACGGAGTACTGCTGCTCTGCTTCCTCCCTTCACTCGGTTCATCACACCATTCCACAATCCACAGCAGCAGCAGTTATACAAACCAGAGCACCGTTGCTCTGGTTCGTCTTCTTTGCTCTGTTTTCGTCCACCAGCGGCATGCAGCAGCAGCAGCTCATGCGCTGCTTTCTTCCCTTCCTCTGTTCCCTTACTGTAATGCACGGCCAGGCAACCCAACCAGCTAGCTCCGCCACTGTCCATCTAACACAACGCCAGTTCTCTTCTTCTTCTTCAACTCGATCAAAGCAGAACAGCAAGCTCTTCTTCATTTCAATCCATACGACCAGCTTATGCTCTGTTTCTCCTCTGTCTGTTTCACCAACAATACACACCCGCAAGACACCGAAGTGGCTTCTTCTTCAATCTATTGTTGTCCGGATCATTCGAGGCTCTCCTCCCCATCGGCTCTCTTCCTTGATACGCTTCCTTCCACTTCGTGTTGTCACCCACACACACCACTCAGATTATCTCTATGTTTCATATACCTAAACTTTATTTTTATAAGTTTGTTTATTTTAATTTCATTTTTCTAATCATGTAAATGGTATATATGTAAAACCTTATAATACGGTTACAATGATAAATATATTTTTATCTCTTTTCTATATATATATATATATATATATATATAGTATACATATTACGTACCAATCATCTTAATGTATAAACCTTATTATAAATGTATATGCGTTACCATGTGGTTATTATTATTGTCAGAAATTTTTTTTTTCTACACTAATCATAATAAACATCAATTAATTATTTCAGCTATTTATATATATCTATAAAACATAAAATATAGTTTGTATCATACTATTATTATTTTTTTTATCAAATAATATATTTCATTTTTGCATCACTCGCGCCTTCGCGCGAGTGAGCTATGAAGTAGTTTATTTTATTTTGTTCGCTCACGACGTGGCACGATCACGAGGTTACGGGGTGTTACATACTTGTTAATTATATACATATATTACAAATACATATTACGTATATAAATTAATTGAAGTAAATAAACGTATAGAAATTAATTAAATAATGGGTTTAATATATATGTGACTTGGATGATTAAAGTAGTTATTAGAAAAAAAATAATACTAGAAATAAATATATAAAAAGAGGTGATGAAACATATTAATATAGATCTTATATATATATGTAAATCGATGGATTGTATTTATAAAGTTAATGGGATGGTTGGTGTAAAATCAACTTTGTGAGCATGTGATTGTTGGTACGTTGATTTAGATTAAAAAAAAGAGAGAGAAAAACAAAATGTAAAGTATAATGTCATGATAATGGGTGGCACGTGATGCACTTAAATTATAGTTGAGGGATTTCTTTCATCAAGATACAAATGCATGTGGGCGGTGGAGTCTCCTTGCATTTACTTCTCTTTTAGCATTTCACTTGCCAGATACGCGACCTAGAAGGAAAAAATAAATAGAGGGAAACAAAAGGGAAAAAAAGGGAAAAGTCGGATTTTTTTGCCGAATTCGTCGCACAGGTAAGCTATTTCTCCAAATTCTAGTTACAAAAAGGCTATGTAAGCTGAGTACTACAATCCTAGAGGTGTAATTTTTACTGTAGACGGTGTTTTATAGCAGTATCCAAAAATTAGGTATTTTTTCACAGTGAGTAAATTTCAACAAAAATTATACTAAAACACTCCTGGCGATAAGTAGATCTCAAATATGCAGTTAGATTGTGCTAGTTTGTCCTGTAGATTTTAAAATAAATATTCAAAGTTTTATAACCTTTGGATAGGTTTTTGGGTATACTAAACCCAAATAAAACTCTGATTAAAACCCATAGGAATGTAGAGAATGAAAATGCGTACCCATCAACACCAAATTTGTAAATTTTGGATATAAAATGGATTTTTGGTGAATGATTGATCAATGGGATTATTTATGAAAATTTAGGAAAATTACAGAAAAATATGATTTGGAAGCTTATTTATTTTATTTTCTGCTGTAAAAATATGTTATTTGAGCAGGAAATTAATTTTAAAGATTATTGAGAATATTCAAGCTAATGCGCAGTCATACGTGTTGTCTAATGCACGTATGTGATTAAATATGAAAAATAAATACGTTAGAAATTCTTTATAAAAATAAATAAATTGTGAGTGGTGGATATGAATTATTTCTGTGATAGGTTGATTTCGGGGCATTGGAACCTATATTTTTGGGAGTGGATATTAGAGATTGTTTAGATAGTAATTTTGGTAAGTGGTAATTATTTTGGCATTATATGAATGGTGATATTATGTCAATACTATGATTTTTATAAAATTAGAATTAATTCAAATGAAAATATATAATATATATGAAATGATGGATTATATATTACTGAATTTTATATTAAATTTAGGAGAGACTGGTTATTATAGCAGGAAGTGAAATACGTGGCCAGCGAGTTAAGCTGTTAATAATCTGTGAGTATTTCTTTATCTTGGTTATTTATATGGCATTGTAAATATGAAAATGATTTGAATGTAAGCATGCTACTTGTATTGATATTTGTTGCATTTGATTGAAATTCATAAATTGTATTTACACGGCAGTGTGTTTTGGATTTGCAAGAGCATATCTAAAATGTAATAACATTTTGATGGACTGAGCCTTGGAGAATAACACTTCTTATGTAATAATCCATGTAGGACTGAGCCATGAGAAGTATCAGCCTTTCTCTATGTGATAATCCTCAAAATGGTTATGGAGTGGGTGATAATTAGATGTACAGTCTACTATTGTGCAGGCCAGACAAGGAGTGAGACTGACTCTACTTCTGAAAGATGTGGATGTGCATATGTTTTGTTAAATGATGCATTGAAAATAACATGATCACTATGTTGAATGCATGTATGTATGGCTTAAATTTGCATGATGAATTTAAATGTTTTATTTAATTTGATTTTTTGCACGATTATTTAAAAGCATCTAAATGCCATTGACAAAGATTACTCATTGGGCATGTTGTAGCTTACTTACTATTTTTAACATTTTAGGAACAGATAAGAAAGGAAAGAAACCAGCACCAGAAGGATAGTTGACTCTTCAGTCACTGTTGGGCGCGTAGGTTTAAGTATTTTGTGTGGGTTGTACTTTTGTATAATTATAATTATCACGGTATATGTAATATCATTAGAGGGATTTGGATATGGTTATACTAGTTAAGAGTGAAACTTTGTAAATTATGAACTACGAGGTATGGTTGATAAAAGCTTGTGGTTTAATATTATTTGTTGTGAACTGTGGATTGATAATGTGTTTATTAGGTGTCGAATTTATTGGGATAAGTCAAAATTTTACGGGAGACTGTCGAAATGTTCGTGTGGATATTGAGTAGTATTGAGTGTAAGAGGCTGACATAGTATTATATACATAGGTGTAGCGTATATGATATTATGTGCCGGTCGTGATGTCACTTTGACGAAGTGGGTTGCGACAAACTATGCTCGCAGTATCGTGTCACAGTGGATCGCACAGTGAGCCCAAACAAATTTGTTTGTTAAATAAATGCTCAGTTCCGAAGTCTATATATGCAGAGTCATTCAAAACTTTCATCATCACTTGAAACTACAAAGAAAACATTATTAATACATGTGGGAGTCATTGTATTGAGTGTTGAAAGCTGAATTCTTTATTCTTGAGTGATCAAAGGAGTTCCACTATTTGCGGTTTGCGTGTTTGAAAAGTTTGATAACGTTCTTCTAGATGGGAGGAACTTGTTGTGTTTCACGTGCATAGAATGTTGCTGCAGAATGTTGAACCAGTTGTAAGTATTGCAAAGTGTGGCATTGGTGTTGTGGTCACTATGTTAGTCCAGTTACAATAGTTGTACAAATTATTCATAGTGGCATTCTTTATCTAGGCGAGGCCCCATTGACAAGCATGTTGGCTGAACTGCAGGAACATCTTCTTGTGTCATTTCCCTTCTTACAATATCTTTTTATTTCCTTGTTACACTTCATTTCGCTGACGTGGTACTAACAGCTTTAGTGACTCAAGAACTTTCATAATGTATAAGTTTAATCTATAAAATGTGATAAAATTTTGATGTATCATCACTTATAGTTATGTTGCACAAACTTATAATGTCCCTCTTTCATCCATTCTAACATGGGATATTCCATGTATAAGCTACTATTACTAACCCAAAGAAAGTGCTAAGGGCATCCTTAAAAGTGCCCTTGTGGCGAGGGGGCCCATTAGGAGAGCTTTTGACCTGATTGCCCTCAATATTTAAAATAATTACATAAATACCCTTATTTTTAAAATATTTACTCCCTTGCTGCAATTTTTTCTAGTGAGGCATCATGTAAGTAGGTGAAGGCGCCATTTAGGCAGGTGTTGTCACGTCTTCGATGAATTTGTCTATGTAAAATGAAGACATTTTCAGTGAAAACACCTTCAATCTTCACTAAAGGCAGAAGGTGTCTTTAGTGGAGATGTCTTCACTTTAGGCATTTTGAGCGAAATGTTGAAAAAATTACATTTGTAAAATGAAAAAAAAATTGCGTTTGTTTTGAGTAAAATTTTTAAAAAAATATTTTACATTTTTGGAATGTAATATATATACATATCGTGTATGTTTGAGTGAAATGTTTAAAAAAAATTCAGGTATGTTTTGAGTGAAAATGTAAAAAAAAAAAAAAAAAAATTAAAAGACACCCTCAAAAGGCATCTTTAAGACCTCAGAATTTAGACCGAGGGTTAAAAAACATTGCACGGCTCATTTTTAAGACCTAAAAGCATCTTTGCTATAAAAAAAAATTGCCTCTTCTTGCGATAGAAACATAGCTACAGGTTTGTTGAGTGGAATGAAGAGAGGAGATTAATGTTTCTGAATATGGTTTGTGAACTAAAGAAGCAATGGTTTCGAAACATGTTAGAGTATAATGAAGCTATGGTTTTTGAATTGAAGAAGATTTCTGAGCCAAAGAGGAGGATTTTTTTTATTTTGAATCTTCATAATCTAATTATGATTCTTCCTTAGGGCAAGGGCACTCTTTTTTTTTTCTCTTTTGTTAATCGACCGACAATTTCTTTTTTATTGATAAAAATTACAGGTAAAAAACATAGGTAAAAGGAAGAGGAACAAACTAGCAAGAAAGGTTTGTCGACTTGGCGTTAAAAACATTAGCATTAAAAAACTTAAAAAGTTCCTCAACGAAGCAGAACCTTTAAAACATGGTAAGATTCCTCTTATTTTCTTATTTTATTTTTTTAACCCGCTTTTATTTGAACTTTTAAAAAACCTCATTTTCTTTGGTATCACTTAGAAATAATTGCTTTGTGTTTTAGAAACTTCAACTTGTCTTATTTTTTTGGTTAGAAAATAATTGTTACTTACTTTCTATTAAATATGCATTCGTAATTTGTAGGATTGAAGCCTTGTCATCCAAATTGTGTGGGTTCAAAGGTGAAGTTTCATTTGTTATCACTTTCATTTTATCTTCTCTTTGATTGTTAACCTAAATTGTGTGGGTTCAATTTGTCATGTTTCTCAATTCAAAATGATTGAATGAAATTTTTAGTTAAAAAAAAGATTAAAAATCAAATGTATTGTATGATTTAATTTGAAAATTTTTTGTCGGGACCCCTTCTGAAACCTCATACAAGTGGCCCGACCAACACAATAGTTAAATAAGTCTACTCCTCAGTCAAACTTACTAACTACTATTAAGTCTTATCATCGAAACATTTATAGTATTCAGAGTGCAAAAATAAAAAACAAAGTGAAATAATGTAACAACAGTAGAAGTCTTTAACATCAATTACATTAACAGAGTCCAGTTCCACATTCCATTTTTTTCAAAACTTATACATACTAATTTAAAAAATCAAAAATAACAAAACAAAACAATCTACTAGGGATAGGCTCAAAAAGATCAAGCGATCCGCACACATTTCCCCTTATCCACACCGAACTAATAAAAAATGTTAAAAGTAGTGAGCTCGATATCCACGTGAGCCTAGTGAGTAGAAAAAGATATTTCTACTTAAGTCTAGTATTATACATGCAATGCAACAGGTAGCATCATAAATAATTAAATAAAAATGTAACAACAAATAGTATGCACAATGATCAACATATAAAAATACAGCAGCCTAATATGCCATGAATTATGCCATGGTTCAAGGATCCAGTATCTAAACTCGTCACCCTTCTTTCATCTATTATTCCGGACGAACGTGATCATCATCAAGGCCATACTGCAATATCAATCATTGATTATGGCCTATCGACCAGGCCATACTATCGTATCTCGACAATTGTGGCCCATTGACCAGGTGGTATAGTCGTCATCCACAAACTAGTAAAGTGTGTTATGCACCACTCTAGATATATCATAGAGTGTACCACTGCACCACTCTTATCTCGAACTATCACGATCTAATGTCTGCACTTCGAAACCTTTCATCATTAGGCCAGGTGAGGACATTTGAAGATCCATCGATTAGTTTTATCTTAGAGCTATCACGATCCAATGTCCACACCTCAAAACCTTTCATACTTAGGTCAGGTCGACACATTCGAAGATTTGTCGATCAGCTTTATCTCAGAACTATCATGATCCAATGTCTGCACCTCGGAACCTCTCATCTTAAGGCCAGGTCAGTATATCTGAAGATCCATACTCGTATCTCAAGACTATCATGATCCAATGTCTGTACTTCAAAACCTCTCATTTTGAGGCTAGGTCGGCACATCTGAAGATCCATACCTGTATCTCAGGACTATCATGATTCAATGTCCACACCTCGAAACCTCTTATCTTGAGGCAAGGTCGGCACATCTAAAGATTAGTACTAGCTTAATGCAATATGCAATGCATATAACATCCAATTATGCAACATCCCTAAGTAGAATAAAAGCATAAATAAATACAGAAAATCACTACTCACAGACTAGATCGACTGCTGACATTCTCTCGGTCGCCAATCGCATCTCCCAATATCGAGCAAAATACTAAAAGCTCACACTATTAACATGTGTTTCACTTTTGATATATACTACGTAACCTCTTCACAAATTTGCTATAATATACAATAAAAAAATTTAATTATTTCCTGCGTTATGCATTTTTTCAAATAAAGTAATTCATAATGTTATACAACATTATATATATATATATATATATTAATTCATAAAAGAAAAGAAAAGCTACCAATTTCTTGAGGATCCGACGTTTTGAGTAAAATATTCTTATCCTTTTTCAATTCATAATTGTTATGAAAGTTATAAATTACAATTTTTCTAGTGTAATTTTCAATAAAAGTGTTAGCTAATTGTGTGACATAAAACTAGAGTGTATTTTTATTAAAACTACACAATTATATATATATATATATATTTCCAACCAAGCACATCTTCATTATTATCCACTTGATATATGTAGATATATATATGTGTGTGTGTGTGCGCGCGCGCACGTGTGTGTATGTATGTGTGCGTATGAATTTATGTATATACATATAATAATTAATCATTTCATTATTTTATTTCATTAAATCATTTCATTTTTTCAGGACTAAACTCCCACTATGAATAGTAAATTTTATTAATTTACTTTTCATTTAATATGTACATTAATTTATACAATTCGTTAATTTACACATTGCCTTAAAATCACATATTTCCACTTAATGCACACATTAATTTATACAATTTTTATAAAATAATGTATTTTTATTTGTAATTTATTAATTCAAACATAAAAATACATGTCGAACCCATCGACTTAATGTCCAAAAATACGGGCTATTACATTTTTAATGTTTTTAAATCTAATTGCTTAAAGGTTGAAGTGTTTCCAATTTAACTTTTATAGTAATTTTAATTTAATGTTATATGTTTACTTAATTAATTTTTTGTTAAACTGTTCTTAAATGTTTTCCATACAATCCTAATTGACACTTACTATTGTACTTGTTTGTAAAATTATTTTATTATTTTTAACTTTTTGGTTATTTAAGGTAAACTTAATCTTGGATTTAAATTCAAAGTTAGTATACATACCAATTTGGTAAAATTGATGAAGTTTTTTGCTTTTTGAGAATTTTGCATGGTTAGTCAAATTCTGGTTTGAATTCAATTCATCATAATTTCATTGTAGATGTTTTTTTGTTAGAGTTTTTATGAGATTTATAGAAGGCATAGAAATCATGGTGTGAGATTATAGAGTTTAAAATTGTGTACTTGCAATAATGAGATGCACAATTTGATTAAAAAATGAGTTGGTCATCTCTATCATAAGTTTTGAACTTGTCTTAAAAATAAATTATATGATCTTTTAAGTATTTGACGATGGTAAACATTTTATTACGCTTTTAATCTTTGTTATTATAACCTATTATTTTTTTCTGGAGGTAAATATTTTATTATGATTTTAATCCTTGTTTTTAGGCTATGAATGTTAGAGTTTTATTTTGTAAGACCCCGCCTCCCCCGAATTCTTGACTCGTGAACCACACCACTTAACCGGGAGGTAGGCTGGCGTTATTTAGTTCATTCTTTTCCATTCTGGTCTCAAATCTCTGGAATTTCTTGAGTGACATTAACTTATAAAAATTTCTCAGTAAGATGACAAGATATCTTTAGAAAATAATTCAATATTATTGATTAAATAAAAAAGGTACAAAAAACCCTTAATTGTTTATTATAGCGAAAATAATCTTAAATAACAAAATTTGGGTCATCATACCTTATAATTAAATAAAATCTCATAAATATTATGTATGTGATATTCATGTGATTTTTTTTGTTAATTCCCTAAAATCTTAGAAAAAAGAAGGGTGAGCACAAAGCCCAGTGGATCATTCTAAATGTTTAAGTCATTATTTCAATAAATAAGACATACATGTCAAACACTTCCAAACATTACATGATTCAATCAATTTCTTGTTTAACAGTTGTAGTTAAAGACTGAAAGGGTTAACCTTGGTGTTTACTTCTAATATTCTCATCAAAGGAGAAAAGGACAATCTTTTGTGTCAGTTTCTAATGGATCTAAAGCCACACCCATTATCCAAGGACTAGGGTATCGCCCATTTTTCCATTCTATAGAACTATGGACAACCCCATCATTCTATTCGTGATAACACCAACAGTAATCCCTTGTGGGACACTGCACCTGTACGTTGTTACAATCTTTGTTAATATTTTATCATGTGTAACACATCAATCGTAATAAATATAGACATGAATTGAACAAGAAAACATGGTAAGCATGAAGCACATCATCTCATATCATGCAACTTCATTCATGGAAACCTAAGCATACATATTTTAGGCATGACATACTCAATTCTAAACAAATCGTGCATATTCAAACAAGCATACATGTAAAACCTTATTGAATCAAAATAATAAATTAAAACTTAGAAATTACTTCCACCTCAATTTCTAATCCCTTTGATCTTTGATCCTTCAAGCACTTTGGTCCTTCAACCATCAATACTATGGTTTAATAACGTGTTTCTACCCTTCATTAATCATAATCTAATGGTCTTACATCATGCATGGTCTCTAATATGCAAGATTATCACCCTAGGCAAGCCCAAACATGGTCTTGGGTCGTTTTACCATGGTAGGAATAGGTGTTACCACGATCATCGGTGTGTGGGGGTGAAAAATTGGATTTTTGGGTCATTATCCCAATAGGCTACCATGGTAGTCTATGAAACTTAATCGCACTATTACAGTAGCAAATCGCATTAGCACAGTAGTTTGTGTGAGACTGATTTTCTATGTGTTTTCTACTTTTTCTATGCACTCCTATGGCCATGGTATCCTATTTGTTGAATTCTAGAACATAAAATATGTAAATGAAGATTGAAACAGAGTGTTTATACTTCTGTGAAACTCTCCAACCCTTGGTTGATCAATACTCCTTCAAACAACAATCTTTCGATCAAAAGAAATTTTTTTCTCACCTACCACTACTCACATTGTTATCTAGGACAGCTCAGAGATCGAACAAATGTCAAGGAAGAGGCAGGGAGAGCAAGAAAAAATCTTGTTCGTTCTTGCTAGGATGAGGGGAATGGTGTGCAATGCTTAGGTTTATATAGAATGCCAATGGGCAAGGTTTGGGATTTTTGGGATGTGAACACTATAGAAACCTTTTTAAAAGTCCCAATTTCTTGTTCTTCACTACATAGTTTAATAATAATCATATTTAGAAGTTTATATTATGTTTAGAAGTTTCCCATAGAGAATTGGCAACATTCTAAACTTTGTTTTTGTCCAACCTGCAGGCACTACTATTGTAGTCATGACCCTGTTTCCAAAATTCAGTTCTTTCTATTTTTTTTGCTACATTACCACAGCAGCATGTGCAAAACTCATGTTTTTGAGTTGTGTTTTGCGTTTTGATCTACCAAACCTTTCATGCATCGCATTGTACGTAATTTCCTCTAGGATTTCACACATTTTCCAAGGATCATTTCATTCAAATAATTTTATTAATTTTATCAAATTTTCGTACAATTTTTGGGGTTTTACAACCTACCCCCCTTCCCCTTTAAAAAAAAATTTTGTCATTGAAATTTGCGCTAGTTTACTTGATGTAGTCTAGTAAAGTTCTTCTAGCAAAGAGGTATGAGTACTTAGCCTCATCTCACTTTCCAACTCCCAAGTGACCTCTTCTACTCCATGTTATTTCCAGAGAACTTGGACTAAGGGGATGTCCTTTGTTCTCAAGCTTTATACTTTGCGTCGATGATCCTAACTACTGCTTCTTCATATGTAGCATCTTGTCTTGGAAGTTCCACTTCCTCCCAATGGATTATGTGAGAGAGATCGGGTTCATACTTCCTCAGCATTGACACATGGAATACATTGCGAACTGAGGACATTTGGTCTAGTAGGTCTCACTCATAGGCGCATTCTCTGACTCTTCTAAGTACTTTCAACGAACCAATGAATCTAGGTAATAATTTTCCTTTGTATTTGAACGTCTAATCCCTTTCTGAGTGCTTCTCCTTAAGAATATTCTATCACATGCCTAAAACTCAAGGGGTCTCCTCCTGTTATTGGTATAACTCTTTTGACTACTCTATGTTGTGGCCAATCTTTTCTTTATCTATTTTAGTTGATTATTCATCTCCTCCGCTAGATTTGGCCCTGTGAGCACGTGATCCTCAAGTTCACCCCAACAAGTTAGTGATCTACATGGCCTCCCACAGAGAGCTTCATATGGAGTCATCTCTATACTTACTTGATAACTGTTATTATAGGCAAACTCCGACAGGTGTAGGTACTTGCTTCAGTTGTCCTTGAAATCAAGGATGCAAGACCTCAACATGTCTTCTAGTGTTTGGATGACTCTCTTAGACTAACCATCAGTTTGTAGATGGAAAGCGGTGTTCATGGTGAGTTTGGTACCCAATTGCTTCTGTACATCTGCCAGAATTGTGTTGTGAATCAAGAGTCTCTGTCCAACACTGTGGTTTTAGGCACACCATAAAGTCGCACAATTTCCTTCCCATAGAGTTCTCTCAACTTACTAACTTGGTTTGTGGATCTAATGGGAAAGAAATCAAACACCTTAGTGAGACGATCAACAATCACCCATCTAGTATCTTCTTCCTTTTAATTCCTAGGTAACCCACTGACAAAGTCCATGTGTCACACCCCAACCCCTAGAAATAGGTTTAAGCTCAGCCACAAGGCAGGTTGGGTCCTATATTATATTTACAAGTACACAGCTTGCATCTCAATTTCTTTGTTCTAACATTTATTGAAATTCCTCATGAATACACTTTTCGTTGTGCTTAATATTCAATTCAACAAGTGCAATACAAGTAGAAAAATGAATATTTTAAACTCTTTATTTATTTAAATAAAATAAAGAAACTTACATTCTTAAATTAAATTATAAACTTGAGTACATAACTCTTTAATTAAAAATAAAAATTCAGCAGAAGTCTAATAAGATAAAACTTGGCAACATGCCCTTACATTGAATAAAAGAAAATAAAAGCGTTTTTAACATAGCTACTATCAAATTTCCATTGTCATCATATTCAATTTCTTGAAAATGTTAAAAAGAGAGGGGTGAGCACATAGCCCAATGGATCGTCCATCAAACAAATAGCTTAATATTTCAAAATCTCTAACACATCCAAATTTACACACTTTCAAACATTAAGCAATTCATACATCAAATTGGTTCAAGTTGACGTTATGACTGAAAGGGGTTCTAATCCCTTGATGTTCTTAATTTAGATACCCTTCTTTAGGGTGAAAAGACATATCTTTGTTACTTTCCATTGGATGACATATACTAAGTATCCTTAGTTGCACTTTGCAACCACACACTCCAAGCATATATTAAAAACACCCATAGCACCAATACGGGTCACCATGACAGTACATGGTTCTTATCTTCACTTTCTTTTGTTTAAGATCACATAATCATAAAAGAAATTCAGAATATAAATTTCATAATTGTAAACAACCAACAAAGCATGAAAACATTATATGGCATGCTTGAAACTTTGAAATAAATCCTAAACATGGATTCTAAGCATGGCATGCTCTCATGAGTAATTAAAATATAAAAACATGCTAAATTGAAATTGAAACATGATTAAACGTGCTGAAAATTGATATTAAACATGTTGAAATTTAAAACTACACATGCATGAACATGCTAGGAATTCAAAATAAGAAGGTAGTGTTCTAGAAATCTCCTCCAACTTAATCCGAGTTTCTTGTTGAATCTGGCAGAGGTTCCCCTTATCTACCACTTTCAGAACTTCAAGAACTTTTAACCACCAACAAAAACTACTTCAACAACTCTCTAAAACACTGAAATCAGAAATTCTCACACAATAGAGAAAAGAGAAGTGAGAAGAAGTGCCAAGAAGAAGGCAAGAACAAGCAAAGAGAAAAGTGTCAACTCTTTGTTTTGGGATAAGACAAATGTGAGCAAGAGGGGGGTTTTTTATAGATGTTCATGAGCACAAGGGGGGACTTTTTGGTAAGATCACAAGAGAACCTTTCCATACATATCTAGGACATTTTTGCATAGTTTGGGTAAATGTGTTCATGGTTTGGGCAAGTGGGCCCACTAGGATTCCTATTCTAAAGATACGACACAATTTTGTTTCCTAACCATGTGTGAATACAAAATGGGTCTAGATTATGTTCTAATTCAGTTGGGACGTCCATATAGAATCAGATTTGGGCATTTATCAACTTTCCTTTTCTTGTTTCTTGCTTGGCCATCACACAAACATGCATAGAAACACTTCTAATTTTGGCCATTTGATCAGGAAATTGTTTCCTTGAGCAAAGGTGGCTAGTGAGTACATGATCAAACTTGTGGGACATAAGATCAACGTCTTAGGAATACTAGGAAACTCTCTTAATTTGGAATTTGGCACATGTGGAGCACACACAGATGGTGTAGACATTTTTAAGGTGCATGGGTACACTTGATCATTTATCTTGGTACATGGGATCATTTGTCTTGGTTTCTAACTATGGGGAAACTTCTCATAAGTGTGGTGTACTGAATAATTTGCATGGTATATAAGATCATTTTGTATGGATTCAAATAAGGAACACATCCCATGGAGCTTTTGGTAGGGTGAGGGTGCACATGATCATGGTATTCCACCCATGTGACTTGCACATCTTAGAGTGGCCATAACTTTATGGGTTCACCAAAATCAAATAAAAATTAATATCTTCTTATTTACAAGGAATTATGATTTATATTCTATAGTTTTGGAATCACATGAACCTAACGCAAACTTTAAGGTATGGTTTGGCCCAAGGTGATTTTTCCTCAAAAACTTTCCTTATTTAAGACCCACTGAAGTCACTAGGCAAATGAAAATCCAAGTCTTAGCCAATTGTCCTAATTTTTGGATATATCATTCATTTTGTTAGTTCATGTCATTATGTTTTATTTCGGATCATTTAATTCTCCAAAGTACCCTAAATGCCAATTCTTTCTAATTTAGACCCCCTGAAGGGCGTTTGGCAAATAAAAATCCTAATCTTGACCAATAGTTCTAATTTTTGAGTATGTTGTCCAATTAGTTGGTTCATGTCACCTTACTTCGTTTCAGGTTGTTTTGGTTCCCTATGAGTCACTAAATGAGCCCAGTTTCATTTTGCACCAAATTTCATTGTATCGATGGTAAATTTCATTTAATTGAGTACAGAGAATTCATGGTATTACACAATGGCAATGTTATCCTACTTCCATTCAAAAATTAGGAGTGGTTGTAACATTCTAGAGGGTTTTTTGTGCTCTTCCTTCACTTGCTGACAGGTTAGGCATTTAGAGACATATTGGCTATGTCTCTTCTCATTCCTCACTACCAGTAGGTCTTTCAAAGGTTTTGATACATCTTGTTGCTACCTAGATGCATTGCGTTCTTGGTATAATGGGCTTCATCTAGTATGGTTTGCTTACTCTATCCATTCTGAGGCACACAAATTCTACCTCCAAGCCTTAGAGTATTTTCAACATCCATCTTGAAGTCAATATGCTTACCCTATTTAACTCTTTGTATCAAGCTTGTGACCCACTTGTCCAATCTTTTCTTCATCCCTAATCTGATGTAAAAGATCTTGGTAGCAAATCATGTTGTAAAGATAAGCTTGCTTCTCGTCTAAAGTCATGCTCCGGTTATAATCCTCAATTAATTGATAAATGACCATTTTCCTCCTCTGGTTTGAATTTTTTACTCAAGGCATCAAACACTACATTGGCCTCCCCTAGATGGAAGTGTAGTTGAAAATCATAGTCTTTAAGGAACTCCATCCATCTCCGCTGCCTGAGATTTAACTTTTTCTAGGTGTAAATGTATTTCAAACTCTTGTGATGTGAAAACACATCAAACTTCTTACCATCGAGGTAATGTCTTCAAATCTTTAGGAAAAATATAGTGGCAACCAACTCTAAGTCATGGGTTGGGTATTATTGCTCATAGATCTTAAGTTTTCTAGAAGCATATGCAATAAACTTTCCTTCTTGCATCAGCATTACACCGAATCCTTTCTATAAAGCATCCGTATATAGAACATATTCAACACCATTGGTAGGAGTAACTAATACAGGGGCCAAAGTGAATCTTCTTTTTAGTTCTTGGAATGATTGTTCATATTTCACATTCCAATTGAACTTGAATCCCTTTCTGGTCAACTTATTCATGGGTTCAACCAATTTGGAGAAGTCTTGAATAAATCGTCAATAGTATCCAACAAGGCCCAAGAAACTTCTAATCTCTATAACCATTTTGGTTTGCTTCTATTATGTAAAAGCTCCCACCTTATTAAGGTCTACAGAGATACCTTCAGCCAAGGAACATAACCATCTTCATCCAGAATTCAAATTTGCTGAATTTAACATACAACTAGTTCCTTTTAAGGGTCTCCAACACAATCTTAAGTATTCTAAGTGTTCGCTTATGACTTAGAGTATATTAGGATCTTATCCACAAACACCACTTTAAATTAATCAAGGTATTATCTAAACACTCGGTTAATCAAATTCATGAATGTTGCTGGTGTATTTGTCAATCCATATGGCATCACCATAAACTCAAAGTGTTTATATCGAGTCCTAAAGTTTGTCTTGTGTATATCTGACTCTCGGATCGTTAACTGATGGTATCCTATCCTAAGATTAATCTTAAAGAAATAAATGGCTTATCTCAATTGATCGAACATGTCGTGTATCCTTGGTAGGGGGTATTTGTTCTTCACTGTCGCCTGGTTCAGTTTTCGATAGTCAACAGATAATCTCATGGACCCATCTTTCCTCTTCATGAGCAGTACTGGAGCTCCCCATGGGGATTTGCTTGGCTTGATGAATCCTTTCTCTTAGAGCTTGTCTAGTTGAGTCTTTAATTCAATTAGTTCTACTGGTACCATTCTCTAGTAAGTGGTTGTTTGAGTAAGTCATTTGGGAACACATCTTCATATTCTCGAACCACTTCTAAGTCCTGGGATCCTTCTTTGTTCTTTAGAGTCTTCCTCTAATA
>JAJIYU010005360.1:0-22454 GCA_030144865.1 Tinospora cordifolia
GGAACGTCAACTGGGGAGTCGGAACGTCAACTGGAACGTGAAACTTGGCACATACAGAAATGCCCTCATCGGGAAGGAGGAAGAAGGAGATCAATGGATAGAGGTGGCACGTAGGAGGCGCAGTGTAGAAGGAAGAAATAGGAATTTCGAGAAGATGATTAAGGGAGATCAAAACAGCTGGATAGTCCACAGCTTTGACTCAAGATTCAAGAATTTCATAGTTGAGGGGTCCAGGTATGGAGAAGAAATCATTATTCAGGAGAAGACCAGAACTTCGACGTATGCGTTGTCAATGAGTAAACGCGATTTAGATTGGCTCATCAACAAGGCGCCGCTGGCAATAAAGGCAGAGAGGAACGGTGCATTTAAGGACTCCAGACGAGGAGACAACTACACTTTATTTATCGAGACTTATTCTAATACAAGGGGAAGCTTCATGAAACTTACTAAGTTACACAAGGGAGCTTTTCAAAATATTCTCATTCCAGAAGATACGAAGTGTGATACGTGGTATAAACTGATACATGCACTAGACGACATCAAACAGGAGAATAAAAGTAACATTCGTCAAATGAACAGTCTCTTGGAGAAGACAAATCTGCACACGCTCCAAAGTCACACCACCATGCTTCAAGAGTCGGTTCTCACTGATAAGGAACGAAGAGCACAAGAGGGCCCCAGAGACACCCGAACTGACATGGAGACAAAAAGATATACAAAACAAAAACCGGATATCAGGTCCGAAAAATTCAAAGTCACAAGAATCACGGACAGCAACAGCTGGGAAGAAGTCGAAGAGGAGTTGGCTGAGGTTCTGGGCAGAGACATCCATTTGACGGTGGTTGACGCAGCCAGGGCTCTGATTCACACATGGAACGGGGACGAAACATCCAGACTCAAGGGCCCTCCTCAACCTCTGTTTAGGACGGAGCTGATCATCGAAGATTGGAACGATTTTGAGCTATGGGAACGGCGTCAAATCGCTTGCAGAGACAGCTGGATCGGCATTGAAGGTATCCCTACAAAAAAATGGGGTATCCACTTCATAGAGCAAGTAGCTGAGGAGTGCGGTGGTCTCCTCGATGTAGCAGAAGTCACTCTCAACAACAGATCAAAAGAACTGGCCTTCATCAAGGTAAGGGGTTCTCGAACTGGCTTTTTACTGGCAGAACTGGAAATCTACGATGATGATGGCGTCACCGTGCTGCGGCTTCACGACCTTCAGAAGAAATGGTGCACGGAGGTGGAAGAGGCAAGAGAAAATGATAGAAAGAGGGAGAAAAAGAGAGAGAAAGCTCGAAAGTTGAAGGCTAGGGGAGAATCGTCGGGGACGGAGAAGCGGCGGCGATTGGATAAGCAGAAGTAGACGGCGAAGGACAAGGCTGATGATGAGTCACCTCAACCTAACAAGTATCATGATCGACGTTCGAAAGTCAAACGTCACAGGGCGGTGGGTGAAGTTCGGCGCCGTTCCATCAGACTGAGGCTAAGACAGTTGACTCAGAGCAGAGATGGTGTGAGGAGGAGGAATTGCGATTTGCGGGTTTCGGATCTGGGTGGACCATCGGGTTACCCAAACTGCATTGAGATCCACGATTCTGACCTGGACCAACAAAATGATACAAGCCGTGTTGAGAAGCCCAGAATTGAAAGGATTGGGCCGAAGGACCAGGGCCCGCTATCAAGGGAGGGGCCCACAAAAGAGAAAATCACACCAGAAGAAGACAGAAGCCCATCTAAGATTTCAGCAAGGCCGGGTCTCAAAACTTATTTGAGAAGAAAGGCCAGCCAAGACAAGGAAGCAAATATTTGGGTTGAATTAATGAGCCCAGCCGAGACCC
Source organism: Tinospora cordifolia (assembly GCA_030144865.1). Classification (NCBI taxonomy): domain Eukaryota; kingdom Viridiplantae; phylum Streptophyta; class Magnoliopsida; order Ranunculales; family Menispermaceae; genus Tinospora; species Tinospora cordifolia. Next base: position 1,842 of record JAJIYU010005360.1, read on the forward strand.
AAAGGAAAGGAAAAGAACCTATTATTTACCCCTCTGATTTTGAAGAGTACGTTCCGGAGACTCCTTTCGTCACCCCGAGATGGCTAGGCAGGGAGTTTGAAGATGAAGGAGCAAACCTGCACATGTCAAGCACGGGAGAGAGGCATTGGAATCCAAAGGTACGTTCAGTTATTCGATTCCCATCTCCTACTAATGATGCAGGTGAATCTCCAGCAAGCCCAACAAGACAGAAGGAGAAGGATGAAGAGGCTAGAGTTCTAGAAGTGGGCGAATGTTCCTACAAAGCAGAAGCGGGCAAGTCAAACCAGGAAGGGAAGGGTACATCCGAATCCGATAGAGTGGCCCGATTCTTGAAGGAGATAGATATTCAACTTCTTCGGTTAGAAGATACGGAGTAATGGAACAGGCAGGTCGGGGGTTGCGTGGTCTTCATGAAGATAATTTCCTGGAACATCAGGGGGCTGGGCTCCAGTCAAAAATATGGTATGATCAGGAAAGTATTCCGTTCAGTTGCTCCTCACATAATTTCCATTCAGGAAACAAAACGAGGCCGTTTCTCCCAAGAGATTATAGGCCTCGTGTGGAGGAAAAGGTTCTGCAATTGGCTCCACATTCCCGCCGAAGGCTCAGCCGGGGGAATCTTATTCGCTTGGGATACCAGATTCATCACTGTAATAGATCATTTCTATGGTAGCCATTCCCTCTCGATCCAAATTTGTCATCCGAGTAGCTGTAGTTGGTGGTTCACCGCAGTTTATGGTCCTTGTTCTGACAAGGACAAAGCCTTCTTCTGGGATGAGCTGGCGGCTCTCTCGGAACTGCTTTCCGGGCCTTGGTGTAAAGGAGGGGATTTCAACGCTATAAGATGCATGGAGGAAAAGAATCATGAAAGGCCCTTGTCTCACAGCATGAAACAGTTTGATGATCTTATCAATGAACTTCATCTGAGAGATGTCGACCTGCTGAACGTTAGCTTCACTTGGTCCAACAACCGGGATCTTCCTTCTTTGTCAAGATTGGACAGATTCTTGGTTAATGCTGATTGGGATCGTCTCTTTCCAAACAGTAGGCATACGACTCTTCATAGACATACATCAGATCACTGGCCTATCCAGCTGGACACACAACCCAGGAGGTGGGGTCCTATTCCCTTCAGATTCGAGCATTCGTGGATGGACAGGAAGGACTTTTGTAGCAATTTAAGAGGCTGGTGGCATAAATCGGTAGAAGGGAAATGGAAGGGTTATAGATTCATGCAGAAATTAAAGTAGTTGAAAGTAGACTTAAAAATCTGGAGCAGAAATTTCAGAGCTGAAGATGATCAAATGCTGAAGGAGCTGCACCAAATCATTCAGGAGATAGACCATAGAGCAGAGTGAGGGCTTACCCAGCAGGGGGATAAGACTTTAAGGTCTGAAATTATCCAGAAGATTAATACCATTGATAATAGAGTCGAAAGGGAGGCTAGACAAAAAGCTAGAGTGAAGTGGGCAAGGGAAGGGGACACTAATTCGAGATTCTTCTACAGATTTCTCACAATTCGAAGGGAAAGGGCTTTTATTTCCAGCATTAAGGATGATAATGGAGTGCTGTTGGAGGAGGAGGGTGACATCCAAAACCACATCATTGCTTACTATAATAAAATTTTTGCTGATGGTAATAGAGCCAAGTGGGCTATAGATGGGATAGATTGGAATCCCATATCAGAGGGCCAGAGAATGTGGCTGGAGAATTCGTTCGAGGAGGAGGAAGTGAAGGAGGCCGTGTTTAGTTGTGAAGGAGAAAAAGCTCCCGGCCCAAATGGCTTTACCATGCTCTTCTACCAAAAGAACTGGGATCTTCTAAAGACAGAAATCATGCAAACATTGCAAGAATTCCACTCCACAGGAATTGTCAACAAATGCGTTAATGAAACTTATATCCAATTAATCCCAAAAAGGGCCTGTCCGGAAAAGATGGAAGATTACAGACCCATTAGCTTGGTCACTAGCCTTTATAAAATCACTGCCAGGATTCTAGCAAGGAGGTTAAGGGAGGTGATTCAAGTTACAGTAGCAGAAAACCAGCTGGGCTTTGTCAATTAGAGACATATTTTTGACGCCATTCTGATTGCTAACGAGGCAGTGGAGGACTACAGAGTCCGGAAAAAAGAAGGGCTGGTGGTCAAAATTGACTTCTCCAAGGCTTATGATTCGATCAGATGGAAATATCTCATCTATGTTTTGAAGAGGAAAGGCTTCGGAGAAAGATGGTGTAAGTGGATATACGGATGCATCTCTAAAGTCTCGTATTCCATTTTCATTAACGGCCAGCCGAAGGGAAAAATCAATGCCGAAAGAGGCCTCAGACAAGGATGTCCCCTCTCCCCTTTCTTGTACATTCTTGTAGCAGACAGTCTTCATGGCATCGTGGAAAGGGCTAGGCAATTTGGGTTTCAAGGATTTGAGGTAGGCCAGCAAAAGATCCATCTGTCTCATCTCTTCTACGCAGATGATGCCCTTTTCTTCTTGGGCAACAGTCCGAAAACCTGGGAAATGCTTCTCCGGGCTCTGGAAAGCTTCTCTCTAGTATCTGGTCTGCACATCAACTTCTACAAGAGCCAGATGGTAGGTGTTAATATCAAGGAGGCAGACATGGTCCTTGCGCACAAAATGCTAGGTATTCCTGTTGCCAATTGGCCAATGAAGTATTTAGGCTTGCCCTTGGGGGGAAATCCAAGGCGAATTTCTTTTTGGGAGCCAGTTATTCACACTGTTAACAAAAGGATTGAAGGATGGAAATGTTCTTATCTCTCAAGAGGTGGCCGGCTATTATTGATCAAAGCAGTCCTAGAGGCGCTTCCGATGTATTATATGTCAATCTTTCGGATGCCCTCAATGGTTCAGCAAGAGATCGATAGGAACATCAGGCGTTTCTTTTGGAAGGCCGAAGGAGCTGAGAAGGCTCAAATGCTTGTAAGATGGCAGCTGGCTTGCAAGCCTAAGGAGGATGGGGGTCTGGGAGTAGCCCATCTTATGACAAGGAACAATGTTCTTGCTTCTAAATGGCTTTGGAGATTCTCCAAGGAGCACAATCAGCTGTGGAGGAAAATCATTGTCAGCATTCATGGTTGCTCCCAAAATGGAATGATCGCAGGTGTCAATTCCAAGGTGACACACAGATCTCCATGGAAATTCATTCACTCTCTTTATGCCAAGTTTAGCCCCCACACTCAATGGAGGGTTGGAGATGGGAGGAGCATTAGATTTTGGGACGATGCGTGGTGTACCACTCTCCCTTTTAAAGAAGAATTTCCAAGACTCTACAGAATTTCTCAAGATCCAGCAGCTTGCCTGTCCTACATGTGGAGGTGTTCCGAGGCTAATATCAGTAGTGGGGAGTGGAATCTGGACCTGCGAAGGCAGCTCAAGGATGCGGAAATAGAGGATTTGGCCAATCTTCTCTCCAGCATTTAGTCTGTGCGTCTCAGCGCCTATCCTGACACGTGGAAGTGGACCAAGGACAAGTCTAGGTCTTTTACTACCGGCTCTTGTTACAGTGCTTTCCTAGCTGAGGATTTGCAGATAACGGAGGCTCATTTGGCTTTAATCTGGAGAGCCAAGATGCCGACAAAATATAAAATCTTGGCATGGCTGATCATGCAAGGAAAACTCAATTGCACTGCCCAGTTTCAGAAGAAATTCCCTTCTCATTACTTATCTCCTTCTTCCTGTTGCCTTTGCAGGGCTGCTGAGGACGATGCTCGACACATTTTTGGGGACTGCAAGGTCTTAACGGCAGTCTGGAGACACTGGCAGCAGGAATTATCAGTGATGCCTCATCCCCCTAATAGTTCAAATGTACATGCATGGACGGCAGATCAGTTGGATCATCTGCGAAGCTACTGGTTGTTGATCACTTTTGCTATCTAGGCTGCTGTGTGGGAGGCGAGAAATGGCTGTATTTTCAAGAATTCGGATATTAATGTAACTAATGTAACAGAGAGATCTCAAATTTTGTTTGCAACGTGGGTCTCCATTAGTAATGTAGGTTTAGGATACTCTTTCAGTGAGTGGGTGACGCAGTGGGCGTCGATTTTGTATTCAAGATAGATTGGTCCTTGGGTTGTGTAGGGCCTCTTCCCTCTGCAGTTGTAACTTGTTGACTTTTGGACAGCTCGTCCAAATTTTATAATATGTCTACTTTCAAAAAAAAAAAAAAGTGTCGTCCAATATCTAAAATAAAATGTTTACTTTCAAAAAAAAAAAAAAGTGGATTTTGAAAAGGCGTATGATATGGTTGATTGGGACTTTCTTGATTTTGTTTGAAAAAGATGGATCTTTGAGTTAAATGAAGAGGATATATACAAGGATGTATTTGATCGGTTTCTTACTCCATTTTCACCTTGGTTGCAGATATGTTGAGTTGGTTGTTGGACAAGAGGAGGGAAGCTGGCAACATATGGGGCTTTGTGGTAGGCAAGAATAAGGTGAAAGTTTCTCATTTGCAGTTTGTTGATGATAATCTTTTATTTTTGGATGGGGAAGGTGATAATACAGAGCATGCTTTTAGTCTTGTGATGTGTTTTTGATGGGCGTCGAGATTGTGAGTTAACATGACAAAAACTTGCATTGTTGTAAATATCTACTTTAGAGCTTTGTTTGAGAGGAGTTGCAAAGAAGTTTGAATGTGATTTAGGGGTTTGACCGTTGAAGTATTTGGGAATGCCATTAGGTGAAAATTCAAGTTGTCAAAGTTTTTGGGATCTGATTGTAGCCAAGGTTGCAAAAAGATTGGAGGGGTGAAAGAGAGCGTTCCTTTCAAAGAGAGGAAGGCTCAGTTTGATTAGTTCAGTTTGGGAGGCCCTGCCCACTTATTTCTTGTCTATCTTCAGGATTTCGAAGAAAGAAGTTAATCGGGTCAAGAAGCTGATGCATGATTTTCTGTTGGATGGGAAAGATGACAATCATGACATGCACTTAGTGGAGTAGAAACTGGTTCAAATGAGGAAGGATTTAGGGGGCCTAGGGATCGGCAATGTGATTGTTAAGAACAAAGCTCTAGTAGAGGAAATAGATTTGGAGGTTTCCTAGGGAAAAAGATAAGCTATGAGGGGGGAGCAGAGCAAACATGGTTTGAATGTCAATGGTAGAGATACAGAAATTCAGAAAAGCGCAACCTATAGAAGTCCTTGGAAGTTCATTCACTCTCTACATCAATTTTATGACCCTTTCATTAGGTTGAGACTAGGAAGAGGTAAGATTATCCGTTTTTGAGAAGATGTTTGGTGGGGAATGGATACATTTTTAGTGTTGTATCCTAGACTGTACAGGTTGTCTTCTGGTCGAAATTGCCCTGTCTCCATGTTTTGTGTTCCTTGTTCTGACTCTGCGGATCCACAATTGGAGCTTCATTTGCGGTCTTCCGGTGGTCCACAGTGTGAGGAGGAAGAGGTTTCCCTTTGTTCTTTGCTAAGGGGTTTCATTTTGCCGGATAGGGAGCACAAGATTGTTTGAATTAAAGAAAGTTCAAGGAAGTTTTCCTCTAAATCTTTTTTCCCATCCTTGATAAAGGTCCCTCTCCTCTCCCATCCTTGCTTTTGAAGGAGCTCTAGAAGATTCTGGTTCCCTCGAAAGTCAAATTTTTGGCTTGGGTAGTGCTTAGGAAGAAGGTGAATACGGGGCACATAATCCAAAGGAGGTTTCCTAGGTTCTTCTTGTCCCCTCCATGTTGTATTTTATGCAAGAAAAATGAGGAGTCAGTAGAGCATGTGTTTCATCATTGTCCTTTTGCATCTTATGTATGAGAAAGATGGAAAAGACAGTTCCCATTTCCCCAGGAGCTCATTATGCAGGAGTGCCAACATAGTGTTTGCCCTTTTTGGGAGGAGGTCGATAAGAGGTAGAAGGCTCATTAGATGGTGGCTTGCCTGGCAGTGGTTTGGTGTCTATGGAAGGAGAGGAATGCTATGATATTCAAGACAATTTTCTTCTTCTTAATGACATATGGAAAGAATCTCAGTCTCTTGCTTCTTTTTGAATCAGTAATTGTTCTCTATCGTTGGTTTACTCTATGGCAAGTTAGTTGAGAGGGTGGGGCAATAAATTATAATTAGGTGGGGCTTTGTCCTTGTGTTGTGCTTCTTAGCAGGGTCCTCCTCTGTTTGTACCTTTTTCACTCTATGAATAAAATATGTTTTGTCCTTTCAACGAAAAAAGACATACCTTTGATGCCATCTTGATAGCCAATAAGGCGACGGATGACTATTTTGATTAGTAAACAGGATGGTTTAACCATGAAAGTTGGTTTCTCTAAAGCCTATGATTTAATAAGATGGAAACATCTAATCCACGACCTACACAAGAATGGTTTTGGAATCAAATGGTGCAACTGGATTCTCAGATGCCTTTACTCCGTTAATTACTCCCTTATCATCAATCGAAGGCCGAGGGGTAAAATAGAAACTTCTAGGAGCCTTAGGCAAGGAGGCCCGTTGTCCCCTTACATCTACATCTTGGTGGCAGATTTGCTTCGCGGCATAACGCAGAAAGCTATTTCCCATGGGCTCCAAGATCTAGAAGTAGAAAACAAGAAAATTTACTTAACCCACCTTCTATATGCTAATAACTGTCTTTTCTTCCTCAAGAATGAAGATAAAAGTAAGAAGATGCTTACCAATGTACTTCATAGTTTCTCCTTCATATCTGACTTACAAATTAATTTCACGAGGAGTCAAATAGTGGGAATCAACATATCAGAGGAGAAAATGCAGCAAGCAGCAGCCCGTGATATGAGTACTCCTAAGAGTAATTGGCCAATAAATTACTTAGGTCTCCCCCCTAGAAGGAATCCTAGGAAAGAATCCTTTTAGAAACCAATTGTTCAAACTGTTGAAAGAAGGATGGAAGGATGGAAGTGTAACCACTTGTCTTAGGGAGGGAGGTTGCTCCTAATAAAGGTTGTCCTGGAAGCCCTCCGTGTTTACCTCATGTCTTTGTTCAAAATGCCTGCAACAGTGGTGAAAGAAATTGAAAAGAGTGTCAGAAGATTTTTGTGGAAATCTGAAAATACCAATAAAGCTCACATGTTGAATAACTGGAACCAAGCCAAGAAGCCCACCACTCTTGGAGGTTTCAGAATAGGGAACTTGAGGAATCATAACATAGCCTTCGCGACTAAATGGTTGTGGCAGTTCCCTTCATCTTAGGACATGATATGGGAAAAAATCACTTTTAGTCTTCATGGCACGACCTCTAATTCTATGATTATGGGCTTGAACATCAAGGTGAGTTGTCGCTCCCCTTGGAAATTTATCTATTCCATTTACCCTCTCTTTCTGGGACAGGTTAGACAAAAGATTGGAAATGGGAGGCAAATTAGCTTCTGAAAGGATAGTTGGTGCTGGACCACTCCTCTTATGGGGACCTTTCCTAGATTGTACAGGATTGAGAATTCAGCCTCAGTCTCCATCCAAGACTTGCGGAACATTAGCTGTGAGAATCTAGAATATTTCAACATCTTTGAATATCAAATTTAGAGGAGACCTAAAAGACCAGGAAATTGAAGATCTAACTAATGTGTTGCAAATTATAGGAAGGGTCCAATTTTCCCCTCAAGACAATGGCTGGAGATGGATAGGAGACGTTACCGGAAAGTTTACAACTAAGTCTTCTACTCTTTTCTCAATTATGACAGCAATTCTACCTCGCAGCCGACATGGACATCATATGGAAGGCCAAAATCCCTCTCAAGGCCAAAATTTTGGCATGATTAATAAACCTTGGATGCCTAAATCATGCTGTACAAATCCAAAAGAAGTTTCCTAACTGCTACCTCTCTCCTTGGTGGTGTCTATGTAGGAACGCTGATGAAGACGTGCAACACTTGTTCTGGAATTGCAAGGTATTGAAGAAAGTTTGGTCTTTCTAGCATGATGCTCTTCCGGTGTTGACTATGGCCTCAGACAATGAGCCATCGTTTTGCCCTCATTCCATTCTGCCACAGCTGAGAAATTTTGGTGTTTGATTCACTTTGCCATTTGGTATTCTATTCGGGAATTTAGAAACAGTTGTATATTTAAGAATGTTAAGGCTGTAGTTCATCAGATTATAGAAAAGTATGTTTATCTCTTTTGGGGATTGGATGCAAAAGTGGGCTAGTATATTGCAGTCTATAATGTAATAGTTGGTAACCTTTGCTTGGACTCCTCGTCCAATTACTAATATATTATATCGTATGTTTCTTTTCAAAAAAAAGAAAAAAAAAAGAGAGAGAGAGAGAGAGAGAGACAAGGAGATCCCATGTCCCCTTTTCTTTACGTAACGGTGGTTGACAAATTAAATGGAATGTTAAGGATGGCTACTATGTAAAGTGGCTAACAGGGTTAATGGTAGGCAAAAATAAAGTGCAAATAAAAATATTCAATATGTTGATGACTGTCTTCTTTTCCTTCACAACGACCCCAATAGCTTGGACACAACATGAAGATATTGAAGATCTTATGTAGGCACAACAATCAATCTAGCCAAGAGTCAAATTGTTGGGCTGAATATCACAAGGAACTCTACCCAAGAATAGCAAAAGCAATAGTGATAGCAGGTCAGAGGTCTGTAAAATATCTAGAGGTGCCACTAAGAGGAAACCCAAGGAAATTTTCCTTCTAGGAACCAGTTATATACACAATAAAGAAAAGGACAGAAGGGTGAAGCTACAGATATTTACCAGTGAAAGGTCAATTACTCCTATTGAAGATCGTACTAGAAGTAATACCCACCTAATTTATGTCTATATTAAGGATGTTGCAAAAGGTAGACAAGCAAATTGAGGAGAAGATGAGGACATTCCTATGGAAGATGATGAAGGAAAGGGAGGGACCTGGTAAACTGGGCAGAGGTATGTAAATCAGTGGAACAAGGGAGCTTGTGTATAGGAAACGTACTTAATAAGAATAAGGCTCTAAGTTACACAAAGATAAGATTAAAGCTTTTAGAAGAGAGAACAATAGGGAAAGAGAGGGGATTGGAGGATTGGATCTAAGTTGAGAAGAAATCAAAATGAAGAGTAGGATCTTATGGTTTTGCTCCAATTCCTTAAAGAGGTTAAAATGCAACACAATTCAGATAAAATGAGATGGCACACCACTTTTTATAGGGAATTTTTGCTATAGTCATTTCAGAACATTATTTTGGGAGACAGTAGAGAAGAGAGAAGTGAATGGACTGACAGAGCTAAGTTTATACGGCAAGCCAAAGTTCCAGGTAAGGCAAAGATTCTAAGATGGTTCATTCTGCATCAGAAACTCAATGCAACAGACATGGCAAAGAATCATTTTATTCCTCTCACCTCCTCCTTGGTGTTGCTTGTGTAGGGGAGCTACTGTGGAGACTTCTCATATCTTTTAGAGCTGCCTTTTCATAGTTGGATCATGGAATAGATGGAAGGAAAAGCCCAATCTAATGCATATCCTGACACAAGATCAGCTTGTCAGTTTGTGGGCCGACGTCAACATAAAACTTAGAGAGTACTGGAGGTTGCTCTTTTTGCAACACTTTATGCAGTTTGGGAGGAAAGATACAGAAAAATCTTCAAGGAAGAGGAGAAGAATTCAGAAAAAGTAACAGACAGAACAAAGATTCTTTTTGCAACATGAGTCTCCTCAACGAAAATGGAAAAGGATTATAATTATGGAGATTAGGTAGAAATTGGCATAATATTCTCCTAGCTTTGTAATTTTTGGCTTTTTTGTTGGATTTGATGTAACTGATCTATTTCTCAGTCATGTGTAAGGAGACTCCTCATCTCCATTTTGGTTTTCTTTTTCCAAAAAAAAAAAAAAAGAGCCTTCAGTAGGGAAGTGCTTATAATTGTTTTACAACAACTAAGAGATGCAATGGGCAAAAACCATTAAAAGCACACACGAATTAAGTAAATATGGCATGGAGACTGTCATACACCCGAGAGCAACTTATAGGACGCGTGGAAGTTCATCTATTCCATCTACCCACAGTTTCTTCAACATGTAAAATGGAAAGTAGGCAATGAGAAAACTATTAAATTCTGGGAGGATCATTGGTGTGGTCCTCACCCATTCAACATCCAATTCCCTAGAATCTTTAGAAGGTCTACTCTTCATGAAGCAACTATTGCTTCATTCTACATAGGTGGAGGGATGGGAAAAGGAATTTGGGAGGAAGTGAAGCACAGGAAGCAATACAACTGCTTCATCAGCTTGAAGGTGTTATTGCATAATAGGAAGGATAGGAAAATTTGGATGGCACCATCCCTCTGACATCAAATGCATATGTTCAAACCAACCTACCCACTTGAATGACTATGAGCAAGTTTCCAAATTTATCTGGTGTTGCACAATTCCCACCACAGCTGAAATCTTGGGCTGGTCAATCAGTCTAAGGAATCTCAACAGTTCAAATATGGTACAAAAGAAGAAGCCTAATGGATATCCCTCCCCTTTTTGCTGCTATTTGTGCAAGAGAGCGAATGAGGACGTCTGGCATGTGTTGGTGCTAGTTGTGCAAGATTCCAAATTTATCTGGTGTTGCACAATTCCCACCACAGCTGAAATCTTGGGCTGGTCAATCAGTCTAAGGAGTCTCAACAGTTCAAACATGGTACAAAAGAAGAAGCCCAATGGATATCCCTCCCCTTTTTGCTGCTATTTGTGCAAGAGAGCGAATGAGGACGTCTGGCATGTGTTGGTGCTAGTTGTGCATTACAAAGAGCATCTGGCAGAGATGGAGTACCAATCGTGAAAAGATTGTAATGCACCCACAGAGGAGAGTCTTGCTATGCCCACCACTGTCCGAAGCTCCACATTAGGGAATACTGGAAGTGCATCCTATTTGCAGTTATAAATGCAGCATGGAGAGTGTTCCAAGACAACGTCTCATCACTTGATCAAACCAGGCAGCGGTCTGTTGTGCAGTTTGAAATGTGGATAGCTCCATTAATATTAGGAAATGGATACTATTATGGGAAATGTGTAGCACAATATTTTACTAGATATAGGGGAATAGTTTAAAATGCAAGGGGACATACTTTTTGTGTGGCTTTCATTTTCTGGCACTGTACTACTAATAGGTTGTAAAGGATATCTCAGCCCGCAAGTTGATTAAATGAATATTATACCATTTCTATTTTTTTTTTTAAATGTAGCAAAACTCAAATAAAATTAGTACTAATTACCATGTAAACAAAATATAAAACTAAAATTAAAAAGCCACTGGTTAAGCAATTAAAGCATAAGAATCAAATGAAGCAAAATAAATGCGCATAGCAATATGTCACAACCTTCCCATGGAACAACAATAACTTAAATTCATTTCATTTGGAAAAATGGAATTTACAAAATATCAAAGTAGATAATTACTTTGAAAGATAGGTGTCTAATATTGTTGAGAGCTTCTTCCCAAAGCTTGAAACTAGACCGGTTTGAGCTGCTTTTTCCAACAACAACCATTCCTACAGGACATCAATAGTGTCAATAAATCTTGATGATAACATACCAGCTGGAGACAAGAAACTAAAAGGCATAACATAGACATAACCTCATCCAACATCAGATGATTCAATTTATCATTGGCTATCTCCTCGCAACGAACAGTGGCAACCATCACCTAAATGGAACAGAAAATGATATGACTACCAATGAATACTAAACAATTTCCTTCTATTTGCATTGAGAAAAAATATAAAGCATATAAACACCTTGTGCGCAGGGAGGTCTAGGTCTCTGTTTTCTTTAATTACTTTCCATATTTGTTGTGCACTGAAAGAAAATGCAGAGGCAGGTACAACACCTAATCTGTCACCAGCAAGCCCACCAGGAGCAATGGAATGGAAAAATCGCAGCCTTAGTTGTGCAACCTTCATGAAACAACCTTTAAATCTGTAACTGTCATGTGGATCATTTCTCAACATCAATAAAACAAATATCCCAAAAACTAGAATATCAAGACAGAAATGTGATAAACCCCCAATCGTGCAAACCTACTCTAGAATGCACAAGAAGAAATAATGAGAAGTGGCAAGTTGTGAGGATAGTTACAAGATAGAGGGAAATAATGTGGGGTTAGTTTTGTTAAAAAGCAGTTGTTACTTGCACATGTACTTTAAGTGTAACAACACCCCCCCCCCCCCCCCCCCCCAAAAAAAAAAAAAAAAAAAGACAAATTCAAATAGTAACCTTATTAGTAAGTAAGGTTACTTACAAGGTTACAACTAAAAAGAATTATAGGGTATACTCTAACCAATAAGTACCTAAAAATGAAAAAAAAATAAAATGGGATAACATCAAATAAGCCTAGTGAATCATCTTAAACATTTCTCATATATCATAAAATTGTAATATCAATTTGCAAAGGCTTTCAAAGCATAAAACATTTCGAACAATTTATTGGTTAAAGTTAACATTAAGACCGAAATGACTATCTTTGGTATTTTATTTCTTTTGTATGAGACATCCATTAATTTAGGGTATAGTACAAGAGACACCTCTTATTTTTATATTTCCATATTTTTATATTTAACAATTTATATTTGTACATGTATCTACCTTTTATTTTTTAGAATGGCGTGTAAATATACCTATGTAATATTTTTTAAATATATATAATAATTCATTATTTACAATTGGCTAGGTAAGTAAATACTTACAGCATTTAATGCACTCTTCTGTTAAATTCTAAATGAGTTTGCAGCTTATTTAAATGTTAGAGGATTTCCGGCCATTATCATATCTATGTTTTTTTAAGGATAACTTATTTATTTTCTTACTCCCTTAAAACTGAGGATACCTGACAGGGAAGTAGATGGCTCGAAATAGTTTCGACATACTCTCCCTACATCATTAGTTTTTAGTAGTCGTGTTATCTTGCATTAACGCAATTGATGCCCTGAACCAGGGGCTAATATGTTCAGCGCTGAGACAACAACCTTGTAATTAGATAGATGTATTTTGGAGTGGTGAATCAGATGCATATTCCCACCGATTTTGCCTTTTAGGACTGTTTGGTAAGGGAGATTAAGACAGGACACGGTAAATTTTTATCCAAATCTAATATTGAAAAATACATCAGGCTGGATAAAAATAATTGGTACCCACTTAATCATGTACACCAAGAATCATAAAGTGTATCTTATGGTCCACCGATGCACTTAAAAACGCAAACAAAGGTCACTTGGGGACTCGGGTACGCACAGCTGTTAATGCTGTAATCTTGCGCAGCGTTCTCTTCATCACCCACAACCATATATTCTTATGAATATTAATCAAGTTAATCGGTTGCATCGCTCTCGTGACCAGTCACATCTCGTGGGTTTCAGAAGCCCTCATCGGTTCGGGAGGATGAAACGCTGACGGCGAAACATTAGCTCCGCCCTCCTCCTCTTCGGCCACTATACTCAGTTGTCTGATCTCTCTGTGAAATCTCTTAAAGTGATTGAGGAGGACCATCCACGCGCCACAGCGCACGACCATAACTTCGTTGATCACTGCGATCTCTGCTCTCAAGTCCGATTAATAACTGCCAACTTTGTTGTTTGTCCAAATGGGTTGCTGCTATTCTTTGCAAGCCATGGGTTCTGTGGACTGCTCCACTAGATCTCCTTTTCTCTCGAAGAGGTGGAGGTGGAACGTTTGTAGTAGCAAGAAGCAAAAGAAGAAGAAGAGCAGGGAGTTGGACACGAGTCACGAGGAAGGAGGGAGCGGAACTGCCTTAGAACATGAGCTTCTTAGAGTTCCCGGTAGGATGTTCATGAACGGGGCTAGTGAAGTTGCTTGCTTGTTCACGCAGCAAGGAAAGAAAGGGACCAATCAAGACGCCATGCTCGTCTGGGAGGTTAGTTTCTAATCTTTCTAGATCTCGCCCACTTCAATTCCTCATTTGTTTATTTGATCACCCAAATCTTCCTGCGTGTTGTGTGAGCAATCCCATTTTCTTTTTCCTGAATAGCTACTCTGAATTACTTCATCCTTTTTTTTTTTGGTGCGTGCATGTGTGTGTCGAGGAACTTTTGCCCATCTTGCCACTAGCGTCATTAAAAAAAAAAAAGGGAAAGAAACATAAGAAAAATTTTATTCCTCTCTCGCATTGCCCTGTTTCTGAATGCCATTGTCTCTAATTTAAAATGGAAGTCCACTAGATAGGTGACTCTATGCTTGGAGATGTGAGGACTTCTGCCAGGCAAGTCTATTTGGGAAGTTACAGGTAATAGTTTGCTTAAAGGAATCACAAATGCTAAAGAAGAGTATTGGACAAAATGGCAGCAGCTTCACAATCACGTTGCTTGAGTTTTTATATCAAGCACCCTCTTGGACTCTTCACAGGAACAAGATACCACTCTTTGAGGGGGGAAAAATGTGCATACTCCTAAGAAAGGCGCACAAACACACGTATGACTGTTTTGTATGAATTTCCAATTCTATCATTTAATTGACTTGAGTAGCTTCTGTTGTGAAATAATAGTTACAGCCGAAATAAGTGATCAGCTTTGCTTACACCCCTACCACTAACTCCAATTCTCAATTAAAAGACATCCCATTTATCTTTGCCAAAACAACTTAAGTTTTGGCAAACGCAAACTTAGTAGATCATATTTAAATTTCTAGCCAAGGTTGTTTGGAACTATTTGATGTCTCACAGCAATAGATAAAATAATCGTACACCACTTCAACACGTAGATTACGAGAATTAGGATGAATAAGCCATAGTTTTAAGGTTTTTCAAGTTGTTTGAACTGCATTTATACAAATTGGTTGATCCAATCCCAGATGTTTTCATACAAAATCTGAAGGAGCAATCACCATCTTGAGGTCTTAGCAACAGAAATTAGCTGGGGATACGCTACTTGTAAACATTTTTTGTGTTTCCTCTAGGTTAGTTGACCCCCTTGCGTATGTGTGGATGTTTATAAGAAACCAATGCACCACATAGATTTTTCAATACTACTACAACAACTTATCCCTGTGGCTTTCTTCCTTGCTGTTCTACATGAATATATGTTTTCCTTTTCTTCTCCTTTTTGTTCGAGAGAAATGAAATTTGTGTTCTGGTGTGCTATAATGTGGCTCTTCTTTCACATCACATTTTCTTAATAGAATTACACTCATCCTGAATGTAAAAACTGGTTTGCACTCAATCTATTACCATAGGATAAAATCAAAACTTTATGATTTGTGAATCATGGTAAAGGAAATTTCATGGTTCTATGATCTTATATGCAATCTGATATTTGCAGGTAATAGAAGTCCCAATTTTTGTCTCTTTGCATTGAATGACATCTAGTTGCAGTTAATCTATGCCTTCTCCATTTTCTAGTCAGTTTTCCAAGCTTTCTTTTAATAGATCTAAATGGCATAAGCTAGTAACTTGTGTCTTGAACTTAAAGTACATCTTTTTGTGCATAAGACTCCTCTGTTAAATCAATAAACTTGAGCAAGAATGACTTTGAAGTTTGTAATTTGTTCCTCGCAAAAGCATGAAGAGATCCCCCTTGAAGACCTTCACATGTTTCACAATGGTTGCAGCACCTTGGTACAGTTTGGATGCCAAAAGAAAGGGTAAAAAGAGTCCTAGGAGGCCATAAAGCTGGGACACTGTTCAATTATAGAACTTTCAGGATTTCATAGATCACCCAGAAATAGTGGGTTTCCATTGAATTGAAATGTTTTTACCTCTTTTTCACCTTGTGCACTTCACTAATCAAGCTGGGACACTGTTCGTTCTGAACTGTCTTTCTTATTAAGCATTTGGTTGGTGGTCCAGAACTTAGTTATTAAGGAATTTTGTGGGTTTGAGTTACATGTCTAATTAAATAAATTTACCACTTGTAACTACAGTTTATATTTTGCATGGTAATTGTGTAGGATTCTCATAAAATCGTATACTTTGTTCTTTTTGACAGACTTAAAGATTCATTCTGTAAATTTCAATTGCTTTGTTAAAAGTGAGCTAAATTAATCTTTTGCCATTAAACTTGAAATCTTTCTGCTTTTGGTATGCTTTCAGGTAATAAGGTATTAAGGGTTTGTTTTTGGTTCTCGTCGTGCACAAAAAAAGTAATTGCACTTATTCTATAATACTGTTTTTCTTCAGTGAAGAAATTCCATGTTGGAAGACCAAATTGTGTGTGCTTGTTTCCTTCATAAAGTTAATCCTTAAATATGCCATGCAGAAGGGGGGGTGCATGTAGATCAAAAATCATAGGTCAAAGATCTTACTTTTTTTTTACTTTACTGTTTTCTCATGGTTTTAGATTCTCCTTTTGCAGTTATACAATCTTTTATCATTGGCTTAGGGTTTTTGTGGTGTGGATTATAGTAGGTCCATGGTGGAGGTGTGAAAAAGGCCCCACTTCTTGGCATCATTTTGGGTTAGGAATTTCATGTTGCCCTTGGGATATTCCTTGTCTACTTGAGCGAGGGTTGGGAGCAGTAGTCAAAATCATGAACCAAAAGTGAATTATTAGTGAATCGAATTGAAATTTGCATCAAGGAAGCATAGGATTCGGGTACAACTGTGAATCATGCATGAATTTTAGTTTTAAGGGACAATTTTTTATATGCTTAATGTTATATCAGATTTCTATTGTAAAGTTTAAAATCTTACTTTTAGTTTGTGATTTATTGTATTAAATTTAATCATTGAATTTGAGTTTTAAAAAATAAAGGCTAGACTGCTATTTAAAAACAGAAAACAACTTAAAAAAATAACTTCAAGCTGTTATGGAAAAAAAGAAGAAAGAAAAGCTTGAACAAACAAGGATTTTTTTAGTTGTTGTTGCTGAAAAAAAAAAAGATGGAGGAAAAAATGCAAGTGACCTGCTACAGAAGCTTTAGAAAAGAAAAGAATCAAGAATTGCATTGTTATTGTTGTTGTTTTCTTAACTCTCCGGTAGATTTTACAAGTTCTTTGAACTTCATGCACACCTCAGTGATCCAAACTGTTTTTAGATTTGTCGTAGAACAGAAGCCCCAACCCCTCCTTTGTGAGGAAGAAGACACTAATTTTTTTTTTTTTAAATAATCACAAGCGACTGTATCTGTTGTTTATTTATTTTTAAATATTGGGGTTTTGAATCACAAGGTTTTTCTTAATCAATTTTCTTTCCTGAGTTTGTCTTTAAATGGTAATCTTCTTAAATTTTTTTTTTTTAATTAATAACGTAAATAGTTTTTTACAAGTTCTTTGAACTTCATGCACACCTCAGTGATCCAAACTGTTTTTAGATTTGTCGTAGAACAGAAGCCCCAACCCCTACTTTGTGAGGAAGAAGACACTAATTTTTTTTTAAATAATCACAAGCGACTTTATTTGTTGTTTATTTATTTTTAAATATTGGGGTTTTGAATCACAAGATTTTTCTTAATCAATTTTCTTTCCTGAGTTTGTCTTTAAATGGTAATCTTCTTTAATTTTTTTTTTAATTAATAACGTAAATAGTTTTTTATTTCCTCATTTTGGTGTCCAACTATAGAAGAACTGAAAATAGCCTCTGAATCAGGCTAAATCGAAGAACCGTATAATTCATGTGCAGATCATGCAATACACATTGATTCAGCATGATTAAGGGGCTATTCAATTTGCTAGGGGGTGAATTGAATAGCGAATTGCAAAATTCCTCGCTTTGCATTTGATTTTGCTAGGGGGTGAATTGAATTGCGAATTGCAATATTCACGATGTTCACTAGTAACTGCCTTGGTTAGAAGAAGTTTGCTCATTTATAAGCATTTCTTTGTATATGTGTTCGTACTGTTTAGATTTTTTTTAGGCTGGGCGTTTTGCACTGGATCACACATATTTGACATTTCAATATACTCATTGCTTCTTTGTTTCTTCTAAAATAATCATTAATAATTGGTTTTAAGGTCTTAGAGCTGGTTTTCAGAACTCATTCTTAATCTAGATGTTGTGTGCTACCTTCCACCTTGGAAATGAATAACAAGTACCTCACATGGACTGCATAGATGGATCTGTTTGCATTATCAAAAAAGAGTCTGGCATTCCAAATTTTCAACAGTTAAGTAGGATTACAATGGGACATTGAGACCAGACTCTAGGTGCTGGGGATAATTCGTGACATCTTTTGTTACGTTGTCGAGACATTTATCTTATCTTTTTTTTTTTTTTCTCGTCCCATCTATTATTTTAAAATAAAAACATGCGAATGTCATCTTTAGCAGATAAAATTATGGAGCGTTATAACCCGTAACCTAAAGGTTTTGAGTTCAAATCTTGTCACTTCCTCATTCTTCGAGGTGAGGAGGATTGAAGGTTTTGGAACAGGCTTCAACCTCCCAAAGAGTGTGGTTTGGTGATGGAGTTGGGTTTTAGAACTAAATATCTTCTTGGAAAATAGAAAGGAAAATAAAAGAAAAAAGGTCGCTGAGATAAACCATTTGTGACTATGTTTAAACAGGTGTTTTGCATGTTCATCTTGTTGTAATAGATGTGGCCTGCACAATCAGGTTTGAATTGAAGCACCTAAATTGCTGCTTTGATTTGATTTATATTGATGTAGAACCCCTGTTCTTAGGTACGTTTTGCAGCCTTTTGCTGTTGAAGCTTCATCATATTAATGTCCTGGATCATCCAGGGACAGAAGCTTCAAAATAGCATATCTGTTCTGTTTTTGTTTTAATGTTATATCAGCTTCTGCACTATACTCTTTATCATGCACCCAAGAGTAGTACACTGATAAAATTTATGCCATAAGGTCACAATTAAAGTTCATGAGTATTGATTGACAAAAGAAACGTGCAGTTTTGCCAATTAGATTCCGAGTGGTTCTTTGGTTCTTCTAATGGATCAGTAAATAATGAATTGATTGGATCCATCTCCCTAGAATTTCGGTTCAAAAAGTGATACAATTTTCTGTGGAGTATTCGATGGTCATGGTCCATATGGTCATATGGTTTCCAAGAGAGTTCGAGATTCCCTCCCACTTAAGCTGTGCAACCAGTGGAAAGTTTATTCAGGCGATGATCAATGCAGCAGCATGGGTGGATGCATGGATTCTGAGGAAGCATCATCTATCAGTGTGGAGTATGAGTGGTCTGATGCTTCCAATGCTAATGAGAATGATATGCTTCCTGAGATGTATTTGCCATTGAAACAATCTTTTCTAAAGGCTTTCAAGTTAATGGATAAAGAGTTAAAGCTGCATCCAAAAATTGACTGTTTCTGCAGTGGGACAACCGCCGTTGTGTTGTTAAAGCAGGTAGATTTGTAATATTTTGTGAGTTGCTATGGCACTTCTATTTTCTTGCCAGCATAAAGGCTGATGATAGAACATGCAACTGTATTTCTTCAGGATCAGGACCTGGTAATTGGAAATCTTGGAGACTCAAGAGCGGTTCTGGGTACAAGAGATAAAGAAGATGCGCTGATTGCTATACAATTGACTGTAGATTTGAAGCCCAATCTTCCTAGTATGTGATTTCTTTGCCATTTGTTGCCTGCTTATTGTTTAGGTTCTTTAATCTGATAAAGGTTCCTTCGGACTAATGCCGTGGGATATAATTGTTTTTGTACTGTATTTCTTGCTGCAAAACAAAAAGATTCACATTTTTCATACAGGGGAAGCTGCACGCATTCAGCAGTGCAAAGGAAGGGTCTTTGCTTTGCAGGATGAGCCTGAAGTTCCACGTGTGTGGTTGCCCAATAATGACTCGCCTGGCTTAGCTATGGCTAGAGCATTTGGGGACTTCTGCCTCAAGGATTTTGGTTTGATCTCTGTTCCGGATGTTTCATACCATCGACTGACTGAGAGAGATGAATTCGTTGTTGTTGCTACTGATGGGGTATTATTCTCCCCACGATCTCTTTCCATTGTATCCTGTCTCTTGTGTTAATTGATAAGTTAAATATCATAGCTTGTCTCACAACTCGGTCCCAATTAGGGGATAAATATCTTGCTATTTGGATGATTTTAATATGCTTCTATGGGTTGCTGATGGTTGCTATGCTATTAATGTCCAAGTTTGAAGTCCAAGTACTTAATATCCATGTACAGGTCTGGGATGTCCTGTCGAACAAGGAAGTTGTGGACATAGTGGCTTCAGCCCCAAGCCGTTCTACAGCAGCAAGAGCTCTTGTTGAATGTGCTGTTCGAGCTTGGAAGCTGAGATTCCCAACATCAAAGAGTGATGATTGTGCCGCTGTATGTCTCTTTGTAAACCATTCTTCTTCAACTTACTATGCTGAGACTAATTTGAATGAGACACTTGTTGATGGGACTCGGCCAACAGCCGTTGCTGTGGAGGAGATAGAAACTCCCTGTGTTACTGTTAACTGGAGTCTTGATGGTGAAATTACGCATGTCTCTGAGTCTGAGCTTGTGGAGGAAAAGGAAAAGCTTCCAGGGAAGTGTCAATCCACGAGGAGCCTTGCTGAGTACATTTCAACAGCAGAGGACGAAGAATGGTCAGCACTGGAAGGTGTTACTCGGGTGAATAGTTTGTTAACCCTTCCCAGATTCTTGTCCGGCGACAAAAGGTTAGGCAGTTGGAGAAAATGGCTGTAATGTGTAAAAAAGCATTATGCTATTGCTAGGCAGGTCCCAAGTACACACACATTGAAGTTTGCTTATTATTATTATTATTATTATTATTATTA
>JAJIYU010005361.1:0-22622 GCA_030144865.1 Tinospora cordifolia
GTAAAGTAGCACGGACCCAACCCACATATTGGTTAAGTCCACTGTCAAAAAGAACGGTGGTTAGGTCCAACACTCAAATCAAAGAAACATGGGGGTTGGGGTGTTACATTTGCCTCCTTGAGATTCGAGGTTAAAAATCATGTCTTCCTTCTTTTGTCAATTTGGTAGTAGCAACACATGTACTATGACTACCTAATTGTGAGTACTTGATTCTCACAACTCAAGTCACCATTTTCTATCATTCGTATGACATTTTAAAGGTGGTATTGGGTACATTTTGAGGGTAAAGGGGCCATGCTTCAATGAGCCCATTGTCAGTGTCAAAAATGAGCCCAAAATGGGTTGGTTAGTAGTTCAAAAATGCTTAGGTTTAGGTGTATGACCACCCAACTTTGCGAACTCAATTCTTGGCCTATTAAACACAAATTTGTGCCATTCTTATGTTGTTTTGATTGTGGCAGAAGCCATAACCCAATAGTGTATAGGTTTATATATGATGTGGTTAGAGATTCACACTAAATATCCTCCAAATTGGCTCAACAATTGTAACGACCTATATTTTTTGGACACCGAGTTGATGAGTTCAATATATGTATTCTCATGTATTTTCTTGAATTTTTAATGAAAATACACGAATTTTCTCTAATTTTACCCATTTAATTGAAAGAAATTAGATTAATTGAGCAATATAATTTTTGGAAAGAAAATACATTAATTGTTGAGGAAACATAGCTTTTAGGGAGAAAATATGATTTATTTAATTTTTGGAAAGGAATAATGTAATACCCCGATGTTTTCAAGTGCGATCACATCGAGAATGAATTTTTAAAAATTATGAAATAAATGTTAAAATATTTGAAAACATGTTTTAAATGTTTATTTCATGGTATTGTATGAAAATAAAATAAATTAGAATGTCAGATAGTTGGGAAAAATTCAAAAAAATGTTGAAAAATTATTTTTTGTACTGGCAACCTAGGTCATTGGTGACTGCGGTTATTGGCAATCGAGGTCATTTGCAATCAAGGTTATTGGCAGGCGCAGTTATCAGAGGAAAAAATTGAAAAAAAAGAAAAAAAATCTTGTTACTGTGATTACTAAGGTGTCGACTACGATAATTATGTGATATTTAAATCCTTTCAAGCCTTAATCTTGTCATTTCACACTCAAACAATTTGGAATTTCTTAAGAGGGTGATTTTGGGCAATCTCTCTTGGATTTCTTTGGGGTTGCTCATTAAGATTCATTGATTCTAAGTGTTCTTTGATGGTTATCAAGTAAAGAGGAAGAGGATTGACATGAAGCTTGGAAGGAGCGAAGCTATTCTTGCTAAAACTGTGGCAACTCAAGGTGAGTTGTTTTTCATCTTGTCTATGAGTGTTCAATCATTATTAATGAGAGTATTGAGTGGGAATTTGATTTTTGAAATGAACGAATTGACAAGTGAAGTGGGAATCACATTTTTGAAGTTACAAAGGGGAATTTGGGGGACAACAAGAGGCATAGGCTTTAAATTTCTATATTTTTATGTTTTAAATAGGTACATGTAGTGAATTAACATAGAATTGAGTGTTCAAATCATGTGGGGGCCACAAATTGAATGTGGGCACATGGGTTGTAAAATTTGGAAAAAAACCCTAGTGGTCACTGCGGTTACTGTATTGAAGACTGCGATCACCCTTTCGAGTGTTTGATTTTTGGGACTGTTTTGGGTATGATTGGAGTATGCATACCTTGTGTGACCATTATATTGATCTTAAACATGTATTGAAGACCCAAATTGACATATTATGATTATCTAATGGTGTAGATTGAAGGGACAAGACGAGTACAACCAAGAAGAATGATGCAAGGGAACATTCTACATTTTTAGGTGGGCGGGATTCTCTTGCTCCCTAGTATTATGTAGTCTAAAAGTTCAAAGCATGATGTTTGTAAAGCCTAGGATGTTAGATGCATGCTAGGATGTGTACAATTCTTGAATGCTTTGATTGGCAATTGAGTATAATGTCTAGTTATATGCTTTCAATATTTGCTTGAATATGAAACATAATGTCTGGTTATATACTTTTAGTATTTGATTGAATGTGAAGCATAATGTTTGGTTATTTCTGTTACTTGCTACATGAGATAGACACCTTGCGTGATGGTATGGGGTGGAATGAAAATGACTGAAACTAAAAGAAGATTTATGGAATAATCTGAATCCATGTACTAGGGCAATGGTGTTATCTATTGAGACTTGTGGACGTTGCCATGTTTGCTGCATGACATTTTTCGGATCCCATCGTTGGTGTCCTTAATAGAGCCGCCTGAGATGGCTGAGGGTTCCTCGGATGGGTGCGTAGTAAACGTATGCCATTGCACCAATTTTTGGATGTTGTGACAGGTCGAGAATAGTATTATGGCTCGAGATGATAATGGCTAGGATCAATTTCGCGTCACAGAGGGACATCGGGAGTATAGCGCTTTTAGTTTTAGAGTACAACAAAACAATTGAATGTTTGAAATAATTGATGTAATAAAAGTGTGTGCATATTTTGGATTTTGATTTATATAATGCTAGTAATGTGTAGGGATGGTCCACTGGACTCTCGAGCTCGCCCGACTCTCTTTTATAGGTACTCACAGAGGTGGAAGTACACTAACTGATCAATGTATGGATGTGGTAGGGAAGCCTCACTAGGAGGTTACCAAAGGACTTTGAGTTTTTTTGATTTTAAACTATTTTACTATTTTTGTATTTATGAAGAAAACTGAGGCATGTGATCTATTTTGTTGTATGGAATTTGTGATTAAAATTTTGAAACACTGTATTTGTTTCAAACTGTGGATTTTTTGCAAGCTTTTGAAGAATTATTTCAACTGCAAAGGAATTTTGATATATCTGAATTGTACAACACTGGTTGTGTATTTTGATAGTTGATTCTACTGCAGTATCTTGATTTAGTGTGAATAGTTTCTGTGAAAAATTCAGTGACGTAATTTAATATAGTTTACTGTTAGTGGAACAATCGTATAGAATGATTTTATATTTTAGTCCATTGAGTCAAGTGGTAAGGATGAACACAGATTTTATGGATTGAGGAAAAGTTAGTCACGATCTCGGTCTCCAGCATCCAAAGATTTATGAGATTTATCCTGCACGTATGGCAAAGTAGCTGGAGGGGAGCACAAGTCTCAGTGCTAGGTCCCAACATGAGGCGTGGCGGTAGATAGCTCTCGGAAAAGGGGGGGCCAGGGTCAGAGAAATAATTTTTTGGGTAATTATTTGATTTTTGAGAGAAAAATGTTGATTTTTGGGTAAAATATTTGATTTTTAGGAAAAAATATATAAATATTAGAATTTGGGGTATATTTGAAAATTTGGCAAAAAATAAGGGAAAAATGAATGAATAAATAAATAAATAAATAGAAAAAAAGGAAAAAAAAAGGAGAGAAAAAAGAAATAAAAAACAAGGAAAGGAGGAAATGAAAAAGGGAAAAACAAAAAAAAAAGAAAAAAATTGGGTTAGAGCCCAGAAACATGGGCTAGGCCCATGCGAGTCGAAAGGCGTACGAGCCTTGGCTAGTGTGGGCCGTTTAGAGCATGAGTTGAGTGGCCTATGTAGGCTAGGTTGTCGCACAGGCCACCCGTGCAGGCCAGGCACAACCCACCTCTTTCTCCTTCCCCCTCCCTTCTCTTCTCTCTTACCTTTCCATTTGCCAAATTTTGTGGTTTGGCCATTCGAGAGGGTCGACGGCCAGGCTTCTGACCGTGGCCAACAAGGCACCTTGCATGGCAACCCATGAGCCACATGGATGGCCACATGGAAAGCTATTTGGCCATGCAAGAAGCCTCCCAACGTGCAACAAAATTTGGTTTTTGAGCAATTTACAGTTGCAACAAGCCATCTTCAACACCCCATATCTTCTTCGTCCCGAACCTAAATTGCTTGGTATTATAACTATTGAAAAGCTTTCATTTCCCTCTGTAAGACCATGCAACCCCTTGGTCCAAAGTCATAGCCATTAGAGGCAAAAACAACCACCAAAGTGAGGTGTTCAACATAGTTGAAAAGCTAGAACAGAGGAGTAGTGTTGATCCAAACTTTGGAGAGGTGGTTCCTAGCCAATCTAAGATCATTTTTTGACGTAAAAACACACTTTTTCATCCTTGTCATGTGCAATTCAAGTTCCAATCATTAGGAAGCAAAAACTAGGTTCTTGAATGTGAGTTATAAGATGATAAAGTTGACTAGTTGCTAATTGTTGTAGCAGAAAGTGTCATTGGAGCCAACTTTGGAGCAACATTTGATGTAGCCAAAGATCTTTGATTTGGTTGAAACTTGGGTTGCTTAAATCCTTGCATTTGAGGCTACAAGAAGGTATAACTCCCTTACCATAAGCTTCTATATTCATGATTTTCCAAGCATGCTAAGTTACCTCACTACATAGGTTTTGGTACTTAGAAAATTTTTTAGAATTCTATTTGAGGCATGCTTTGATACTATGTTTGAGTTGGGTTTTGGATACCTTAAATTACTAATTCAAATGAGTCTTGCTAGGGAGATATTATGTGATCTAAACACACATAATAGGTATAAGGAATGACCTTTGGATTAGAGGTTTAATGGGAGAAATAAACACTTGAAACTCATGGAAAACATGAACATAGGAAAAATCTGTGACATAGCTGAGACTTTGGAAAATCAATTGACAGACCAAATCAAAGTATTGTGAGGTAATATTTGGTGGAAACCTTACTAGTTATCCCAAAAATAAGTATACCAAATTTCGTCCAAATCAGAGTTGGGTAAGTGGGTCAAATTATATGAGCAATGATTGTCTATCACATGAAATTGATAATTCAGAGTAACTGAAATCGCATGTAAAAACCCTATCAAATGAAGCCCCAAAATTCCAATATAATCTTCTGGTGAATATGTAGGAGGTGTAGAACAAATCTGAAAAATTTTGCCTAAATTCGAATCACGAATTGATTGTAGAAAAATCAGAAAATGTGCTGCGTAGACAAAACATAAAGCTAGAAATTTGACTAAGTGTGAAAAATTGGGGAATTCGACCAAATTGACGCAATATTGACCTATTTTGACCCATGTTAACCAAATTTGACAAAAATTGATCATGTTGACCAATTTTGACTAAGTATGACTAGTTGACCAAATTTGAATGAGTCAAATTTGGGTTGACCGAGTCAAATTTGGGTTGATAGATCGATTAGGGATAGTAGAACTAGAGTCAAGTCACATTTCTCAAAGAAACTGAAATTATATCTAAATAATGCAAATTTGAGCATATACTGCAGGACTGGGCCCATTGTCGATGGGACATTGGTACGCGGGAGACGAGGTGAGTAGTTTAATTTAACTTGTATTCCTTGCATAAAACATGAGTAAATGACATGGTTGAATGGTTTCATATGATTTGAGTTTCATCAATTGGTTTGAAGTATATATATATATACACACCAATAATGAGACCATAGGCTCGAGGTCCAAGTGTGGGGTCAGGGTGCACGATGTAATTGAAATTAGACTCAAGGTTCAAATGTGGGATTAGAGCATATGATCAATGTGCCTAATTTCTGACCCGTGCAACTGGCGACACTTGAAGATTGAGTGCAAGGTTAGGGAATTCAAGGAATAAGCCTAGCTCACGACCCGCTTGAGGATCCTGTACGCTTGACTCATGACTTGCTCAAGTAATGACCATATGGTTAGATTTGATGATTTGAAAACCCTAGTCCAGATACAATTTTTAATTAGCATGTATTTAAACTATTCTTTTTTAACTTTTGCATTGTTTACAACTACGTTTACTCTATGTCATGCTTTCAAACACTATTTCATCACTATTATTCATGCATACATCCATTGTTTTTGGAATGCTGGTCATATGTAACATATTAGTTATACTACTCATTGAGCTGTGTTGAAATTTAAGCTCACTACTCTACTAACATTTTAGGCTTATCAGTGGCTAACAAAGGGAAAGGCATTGTGATAGCCTAGTTTCCCTTGGTGGGTCCTTTCCTTTCTAGGTTTTTGTTATAGGTTGGTCATTGTTGTATATGTAAATAATGGTTAACTATGTATTTTTCAAACAAGAAAATATGTAATATATAAACTACAACTCTTGGTTTTAACTGTAATGTTTGTTTACTTTTGCATTTCACAAAATGAATCCTTAAATTATTCTGATGTCACTTGTTGTTAACATTTGAAAAGCTTAACAATGACTGGGCAAGCTTGGCATGGTGAATGGGTTCATTAGGTCACTATGCCAGTCGAGCATACTAACCATATTATAACCATATTATATATATTTAATATATGTTTTGCTTAAGTTTGGATAGTAAATAAGACGTAAATTATTTATAATTAGGTGTATAATCATTTATGTTACTATTGCATGTTATTTATTATTTGAGAGAATTTCAATATGATTTTCATGTGTTTATATTTGTGATTTAATGTTCGAGGAAGATTTTCTTTGGTTTGTGCAGTTTGGATTACGAAAAAAGGGATATACAAGCAATATACAAGAAGGATATTGTAACACCCTAACCCCCCTAGAGATAGGTTTAAGCTCAACCACAAGGCAGGTTGGGTCCTATGTTACATTTATAAGTACACAACTTGCATCTCAATTCCTTTATTCTAACACTTATTGACATACTCATAATCCATGGAGTTTAATTTTCAACAAGATAATACAAGTGAATAAAGGAAAACTTCAAACTCTTTATTCATTCAAAATAAAACAAAGAAATACATTATTGAATTCATATAATCAAAAGAAAGAGTACATAACCCTAAAATTAAAAACAAAAATTCAGCGAAAGTTTTTATTCAAAATTTGAAAAATATGCCCTTACATAGAAATTTTCTAAAAATAGACTTTCTAATTCCTTAGCAAGCTTGATCATGCATTTCAAATTTCTGAAAATTAAAAGGAAGTGGTGAGCATATAGCCCAGTGGATCATTCATTAAACAACTAAGTTACTGTTTCAAATCAATAACACATCCAAATTCAAACACTTTCATGCATTAAGTGATTCAAGTAACTTTTTGGTTATAATTGACATTAAGACTGAAAGGGGTTCTACTCCCTTGATGTTTTTAATTTAGATACCCCTCTTTAGACTGGAAAGACATTTCTTTCTCACTTTCCTTTAGATGCCACATATCAAGTATCCCTTAGTTGCGCCCCGCAACCACATACTCCAAGCACGTGTTAAGAACACCTATAGCATCCATACGGGTTACTATGACAATACGTAGTTCTTATATTCAATTTCTTATATTTAAGAATCACATAATCATAAAAGAAATTCAAAATATAAATATTAGAATTTTAAACAACCAAGAAAGCATAAAAACTGTAATATCCCAGAATTTTATCAAATAATTTAAAAAAATAAAATAAGTTAAATAAACTGTCACGCCCCGACCCCCGAACCGGACGTCGTGTCTGTCAATCTATGGCCCTGCCGTCGGGCATCGCGCGGCTCCAAGCTCGGCGTGTGGTCTGCCGAGGCCCCAGGCGTGCAACAAATGTCGTCAGTCTATCTTTCTACCTCTATACACGAGGTTTAAATTATTTCTTTAATTTCAAATAATCATTTTAATCATGCTTCACTAAGCAATTGGTTTCAAATCAAATTCACCGGATGCTCAAAATCATATTTATACTGGAAATTAAGATAATAGTAGCGGAAGCACATTTTGGATCAAATCTTTCCAAATCATTGAACACTGTTTAGCAATACCATATCTAAAAATCATCAGTTTATCAGTCAAGATAAAACAGTGTTCAAAATGGTAAAAATAGTCCTGTATATACATATACAAAAATATGATACATGGCCCTCTGGCCCAAGTTCAAACATACATCGTAAAAACTGTACAAAAACAGAGAGATGGTTTAACAAAAATATCACTCTCTCTCTATACAAAATCCTCCGGTCTCCAGTCTGCATCCTCACTTAGCGCTGGGTTCATGAATACTTGTAAAATAAAAATGGGGTGAGCTCGAAAGCCCAGTGGATCTCCCCTACACATCAATAGCATTATACAAACGAGCATACGAAACATGCAAACAGTTTCAATCATTAGGACATTTCAAACACTTAGTCAGTTTATCGGTTGCGCTCTAATATCAGGAATTTACCATCTGATATCAGGAATTAACCGAAAGGGTGAACCACCCTCGGTATCCCAGTTGTGGTCTTGAACACAATCAGGCACGACATCTTTATCACACAGAAGTCTACCTTTGAGACCACGACCCAAGAAGATACTGAAACCAAGGGAAAATCCTCATGACTTTCTAAATTCGAGGGTTTCATATGGCCGCTTGCAGTTTGGCCTAGTTGGGGATACCCACGATGACGTCCGGGGACATCCGGAGAACCTCAACGGGATGTACCACCAGTGCCCGTCCATCGCCCCAGTACATGGAGTTCTTAATAAACCTTTAATGTTCTTTAGTTTCACAATCATAGTTTTCATTCCACATAGCATACAAACATGCTTATTCAAATGCTATCATAAGCAAAGAAAGCCAATAAACATCAAGTTGATCATAATATCCTAGTACTAGAAAGCAAGTAATCGGACATTAGGATATCATGTAAATCAATCCACCCAAAGCATACATTCCTAGCATGATACTAAGTACAAGAATTTAAACATAGATCATATTCCGCATCCTACGTCCGCATAATACTAAAGAGTGAGGAAGAGATAATCAACCCCACCTGTGCACGCCAAAACGCCGCTGAATCGTCAGCCCTCGCACAGTAGTCCAATATCATCAATCTACATCATTAGATGGTAATGATACATTACTTTGGGCCTTTAAAACACATCTAACCCAACCCTAAAGGTCTGTTATCAATTAGTGCTTTAGAGTGTACCCAAAACACTCAAAAACAATGTTAGAGTCCATTGACTGTGCTTAGTACGGTGTGGACCACGGTCTACACACCATTTTCTCACTAAATAATGGGATTTCACATGTATACACCATACTTGTGATTACTAATCCCGTTTAACAATTAAATCTAGTGTTTTGGACACCCAATAATCATTTAAACACATAAACTAACTAAAGAATGGTTGTTTACATTGTTTACTCCTCAAAACCCATTGATCAAGCCTCAAAAACGGGATTCACTTTCAATGAAATCAACTTCTTCATTTCCACAACCAAATAACCATCCTAAATCCATCATACTAGTGTCCAAACACACATACAAGGGAAATAAACAACAGTTCATCCCATTTGACTTGGTTTCCAACCAATAAACCCACAACAACAAGTTCAAAAATGGATCTTAATCACTTTGATTCACAAACTATTAACAAATACTCTTAGACGAGCTCAAAACTTAAAGAAAACCCAAAGAAAATCATAAAACTCACCTTGAATCGCTCTCCCGTCGCTTCTCTCCGAATCCCAAGCAATTTCAGTGCAAATGAGAAATTCTGCGCTTGAAATCTATATATAATTTGCACACGGACCACGGTCTTCACTCTTTGGACCTCGGTCATTGGACAGATTTCTCTTCATGGACCTCGGTCATCACTTTATGGACCGCGGTCGACACTTCACAGACCGCGGTCACCAATGTGACCTAGTTCTCGTTTCTACAATTTTTCCACTGTTGACCACGGTCGGCCTTTAATGACCGCGGTCCACAGTGTTGTTTGCATTTTTCTGGGTTTCTCACATCAAGGACCGCGGTCGGCAGCAAGACGCTTGTTTTTTAACACTTTTTCCCGCACGTTTCTAGCTATCCGAATGTTCTAAAAAATTTTATCTTGATTAAATATCATACAATGATAATTAAAAACAAGTTTCCACTCATTTTTATATTTATTTTAAATTTAAAAAAATTCATGTTGACGTGGACACATTATAAGACCTAGGGTGATCACATAAACTAATTTCAAAGATTTTAGATGCAAATTGTGGGTTGATACATGAAAAATAAAATATATTGGAGATATAATAAAAAAATTAGGCAAATAAGACCTTAATTTGATAATTAAATAAAAATGTAGTGTACATGTATTTATTAAAAATAAATAAAGCATTATATAAATATTAATTTATAATTACATAAGGTATTATCTGAAAATGAAATATGAAATAAATAAAATTCATGGAAATGAAAAATATAGATTATTTAATTATTAGCATTAAAAATATTAAGGAAATAAAAAAAT
This sequence comes from Tinospora cordifolia, assembly GCA_030144865.1. Lineage (NCBI taxonomy): Eukaryota > Viridiplantae > Streptophyta > Magnoliopsida > Ranunculales > Menispermaceae > Tinospora > Tinospora cordifolia. The sequence continues at coordinate 10,240 of JAJIYU010005361.1, forward strand.
ATCAAATAATTAAAAAGGAAAAAATATTAGCAAATCATCAAAATAGAAAGGAATATACAAGAAAATCAAGTTTTTATTAATTAGGAAGTATCTAATTAGTAAAATTCGGACAATAACATTATTAGAAAGCAATTTGGTAATTAGAAACTGCATCTAACGGTCCAAAATGAATCTGTAAAATCCAACGAATGAGATTGAAGTCCAAAACGACACCCAGGAGCATCGAATCAATAAGATCCAACGACCCAGAAATGATCAAGCTGATCTAACGGTTCGGATGCATCTCATCCGATCGAGAATGACACTGCATGCGAGGATCATCGTGCGACCCAAATCAGTGATCAGGATCGATACGGTACTCGAGATCCATCCAATGGTGCAGATCAAAACTGCAGGAATCAATCACGAAAGGTGTTGTTATCGAGGAAAATCGGATGGTCCAGATTCGAGATATCTCTGATCAATCATGTCACTTGAGATCCATCAAACGGTCTAGATCGAGGCGCTCTGAGAGGATCGCGAACGGTTGCTCCGATCGAGGAAATCGGACGGCTAGAAACTATCAGGGACGATCGGACGATCAGAACAAATTTCGGTCATCGCAAAATGCGTGTTTCGAAGATGATCCGAGTGTCCAAAGCAAACTCGTTATTTTGAAATCGCGAACGAACACTGCGCTCGAGGTTGATCAATGGTCTAAGATTAAGTTTGCTCGATCCAACGACCAAGATGCATTTCGTTAATCACGAACCAAATCCACGTACTGTGATCGAGGAAAATTGGACGGATCGTATTTGATGATCGCGAACCTGTGTTGTGCTCGAGGCTCATCCGACGGCGAAGATCTTTGATGCCTTGATGATCGTGCTGCATTCGAGGAAATCTATCGGTCTAGATTAGATCATCTGTGTTTGATGCGATCGAGAACGATCCAACGATCCACACCTGACCTGAAAAATCTTAATCATTACCTGAAGCGTGATACGAAGAAAATCGGACGGTTCCGATCCGAGGCTCCAAATTAATTAACGAAAAATCCAAGAAAAATTCGATTAAATCATTTAAAAATCCGAAAATTGGTTTCTAAATTCCCAAAAATTTTCAAACAAATTACTTGCTAATCTCCTATGCTTGGGGAGCATGGAATTCTAAAGAATTAGCAAGTTTTTTATAAGATAACACCACAAACCTGCCATTCTCTACCCTTTTAAACTCTATATAAACACCCCCCATGCTCACAATTCATCTCATCTCAATTCAAGAGGGATACTAGTCCCTCTTGAATCTCTCTAGCCTTCTTCTTGGCCATCCCCTTAGTTCATGAGTGTTCTTGAGAGTTCTTGAGTGATTGGAAGCCTTGAAGTGATGGAACTCTGCCGGATTTTAGAGTCGTGCAGAAGAGACGCGTTTTAGGTGGAAGTGACTTCTAACTTCTACTTCTTTATTTTAATTTGAATAAATCTTGCATGTGTGATGATGTTTTGAAGATGATTGATTGAATATATGTTTTAATATACATACCTTATTTATTTTATGTGCCATGAATATACATGTCATGCATGTTTAGAAATTAAGAATATTGATGCATGTTATACATGAGTTGTGCCATGAATAAATATTTAATGATGCATGTTTTGTGTATGTTGCATCGATGGTTTAATTCGATATTGTGTGTTTTATCACTAAGGAAAGATTAAATAATGATTCAATCCACATACTAACGCGGTGATAGGCGCGGGGATAGACGTCATCGTGTGTGTTCCATCCCCCCGACCCGGCTTGCCGGTTTACCTTTGATGAATTTGAACTGGGTTTCCAAGAGTGATCCCACTTGATAGATATGAGGTTTGAGTTTTCAAGAGTGATTATCTCTCCCAACGATGTGGAACACATAGATTAACATCTTTCTGTCCGAATGTCAACCATAAACAAGAAATTGTTTGAATCGCCTAATGTACAAAAGTTTTTGATATGCTTGGTTTGTTTGAATTGAAATAATGAATTAAATGTTAGAAAGATCCACTGAGCTATGTGCTAACCCCTTCCTTCTATTTTTCAGGTTATTGAATCACATGAAGACCATGAATATTAGTTAGACTCTTTTTGTTTAAAAGTTTTTAATTTCTATGTAAGGGAATGTTGCCCAAGTTTTAAGACTTCCGCTGTAATAATTTTTTTTTAAATTAAATTATGTACTCAATTTTATTTAATTAATTGAGTTTATGAATTTTAGTTATTTCTTTTATTATTGCCTTACTAAATTTTTGAATTTTAGTTATGATCTGTTAAATACAACCAAGGCATGAAATAATTGAAATAGAAAGTCAAGTGTGTGTCACTTGTAAAGTAACACCAGCCCGGCCCGCCGTTTGGTTTAGCCCACTGTCAAGAAAATGGTGGTCGTGTCCAATGCTTAAAGATACAGGGGTTGGGGTGTTACAAAAACATTACATAGCATGCTTGAAACATTTAATTAAATCTTAAATATGAATTCTAAGCATGACATGCTCTCATGAGTGATTAAAACATAAAAACATGCTGAACTAAAATTAAAACATGATTAAACATGCTGGAACTAAAATAAAACATGCTAAAAACTAGAATTCAAACAAGCATGAACATGCTAGAAATTTGAAATAGCAAATTAAAAGTTCAATAAATCCCCTCCACCTTAATCCGAGTTTCTTTATAAAATCCAGCAGAAGTACCACTTTTAGAACTTCAAAAACTTCTAATCATCAACAAAACTACTTCAACAACTCTCTAAAATATTGAAATAAAAACTTCTCACAAAAGAAAGAAAAAAGAGTGAGAAGGGGTGCTAAGAAGAAGGCAAAACAAGCAAAGAGAAAAGTGTCAACCCTTTGCTTTGGGATGAGATAAATGTGAGGAAGAGGGGGTATTTATAGGTGTTCATGATCACAAAGGGGCATCTAGGGTAGCTAAGGCAGCTCACCACGTTTGGGCATTTTTCAAAACTCATAAAGGGATGGTTTGCATAAAGAAGGCAAGTGTGCTCATGGTTGGCAAGTGGAACCACTATGGCTTTCTAATTCAAAAGATATGAGTACAATCTTGTTTTCTAACTATGTGTGAACACAAAAGAGGTTTAAATCATATTCTAATTTAAATGGGACATCCCATATGCGCTCATGGCAACTTTCTTTTTGGTTTCCTTGCTCGTTCATTACACAAACACACAAGGAATACTTTTTCATTCTCTTATTTCTTGGACGTTAAGCATGGGTGTACAATATCAAATTTGAGAGGACACCATATGATAGTCAAAGATGCTCATCTTGGTTCCAAGAAACTATCTAAATAGTGCTGCTCACATGTGTACACAAACACATGCACATGGTTGGGCCGATTTTGGCTTAAGTGGGTGTGTGTGTATACAATCAAGTGGGTGGTGTATATGGAATCATGCTTCATGGTTCCTAGACCATATAAAATGTCTACTAATGTGGCTGTATTGAATTATTTACATAGAACATGAGATCATTTTACAAGGATTCAAATAATGGACATGTCCCATGGAGCTTTGGGTAGGATAGAGTGCACATGATCATGGTGTTCCACCTATATAACTTACACATGTTAGGGGTGGCCATGACTTCATGGGTTCACAAAAATCAAATAAAAATTAATATCTCCTTATTTATATAGAATTATGATTTATATCCTATAGTTTTGGAACACATGAACCTAATGCACATTTTAAGGCACGGTTTGGCTCTAGGTGATTTTCTTTCAAAAACTTTCCTTATTTAAGACCTACTAAGGTCACTCGGCAAATGAAAATCCAATCTTGGACAATTGTTCTGATTTTTGGATATGTCATTCATTTTATTAGTTCATGTCATTCGTTTCGTTTTGGGTCATTTCGATCCCCCAAAGTACCCTAAATGACAATTCTTTCTAATTTGGACCCCCTGAAGGGCGTTTGGAAAATAAAAACCCTAACCTCGACCAATTGTTCTAATTTTTGGTTACGTTGTCCCCTTAGTTGATTTATGTCACCTTACTTCATTTTAAGTTGTTTTGGGTCCCTAAGGGGCACTAAATGAGAGTTTTCGAACCTGCTAGATTTAGCCCTGAAATAAGCTCGGTTTCATTTTGCACCCAAATTTTACTAAATAAATGACAAATTTCATTTAATTGAGTATAAAGAATTTAGGGTATTATAAATATGGCTAAGGACTTGAAGGAATGCACTAAAACGCAAAGAAAACAATGAAAAAACCAAGCAGAATAGCACTACTGCGGTAGTGTGGGAAAAAATAGCAATACTTCATGATTTTTCGTGGAAATTGAGTCGAGCGATGATACCATGTACCGTGACTGCGGTATTGCTATTAGGGGGTTGTTTTAGGGTTTATTAGTTGTGTTTGTATGAGAGTTTAAGGGATCACATATAAATAGGAACATGTATTAGGTTTTCATTATTCAATTGTTGGTTCCGATTATTGTTGACGGCTAGAGCAAATAGAGAGAGAGAGAGAGCAGAACAAAGGAGAAAGGCAAAGAACGAGATCAAAGTTGTAGAAATTGATCTTTTATTTGTTTAATTCTTTGTGCTGTGAACTATGTATGATGTTTGGCTATGTTATTTTGATTTCTAGGATGTAATTTAGATTGTAGTAACCTTTGATTTTTGATTTTGATTAATCTATTTCGAGGTATTATTTTATATTGTATGTTCTTAATGCTTTTTTATTGACTGGCCATCTATAAATTGGTTTTAGATTGTTAAATTAACTTGAAAGAGAGGTTTAACAATTGGATAATCAAAGTATAGACCTAGAAAGATCAATTAACTGAGAGGTTGTTGATTCTATAGGAGGTTGCATGCAGATATTGTATTTATTGTATTAGTTTGTTAACTGTACGCCTCAAGAGGATGTATTAGGGAAGAGACTAACATGTATTAAGGCACCTCAAGAGAGAGTTTTAATGAATAGTGTTATAACCTACAAAAACAAGAATTAGATTAATTGAAATAAAGATTAAAGGTGAATACATGTATTTTACTATCCTATAATTCTATTTGATGCAGTTTTAAACTAGCAATTGTTTGTTTTCTATTTGATTTTTGTTTAAAGTATTCAAACCTCGATCTGAATGCTTAATAAAATTAAGACTAAAATTAAATTTGGATTTTTGATTATTAACCATATATTGTCCCCCAAAGACGATATCTGGTTATTTACCATATATTACTATTGCAATTTTGTGCACTTGCAGTGATTTCAACAACTTTCTGGCACCATTGTTGCAGAATGGTGTAATAATCTTAAAACCAATTGAAATTTGTTGAATCTTAATTAAGACATTTTTATTTTATTTCTTTTGCTTATTTGAATATACTTGATCTTTTTGGTTTGCTTGTGGTATTTTAGGTTTGGACGAGTAGAAATTCTCTTGGGTTGAATGATCTAGATCTATTTAAGACCATCAAGCAAATTCAGTTGAAATCTAAAAGTCATATATCTGATATGGCTAAAAGTGGAAGATCAATTGTTAGGAATGATGGTGAGGCACCATTATGAGATTTCTTTAAACCCATATTGAATAATAATGACTCTGGAGTTACTAGAACTCCCATTAATGTCAATAACATTGAGTTGAAACCCTCTCTAATTACTATGGTGCAACAGCAGTAGTTTTGGGGTTTAGCGATTGAGGATCCTATGACACATCTAAATTCTTTTATGGAAATATGAGACACTGTTAAGATGAATAGTGTGATTGAGGATCAGTTAAGGTTGAGGCTTTTCCCTTTCTCTTTGAGGGATAAAGCACGAATATGGCTGCATACTTTCCTACCAAGTAGCATCATCACCTGGGAGGAGATGGGACAAAAACTTCTCTAGAAATATTTCATTCCTACAAAGGTTCATCAGCTAAGGGATGAGATTAGCTCGTTTAAGTAGTCAGATTTTGAGTTTCTCTATGAAGCTTGGGAGAGGTTCAAAGATTTATTGAGAAGATGTCCTCAGCAAGGCTATCTCCCATGGCTTTAGATTCAGATGTTCTATAATGATTTGACACCATCTTCCAGAGCTTTGGTTGATTTAGCAACAAGAGTTTCTTTGATGGGAAAGTCTACTTCTGAGGCCACTCAGCTAATAGAAGATATGGCAGCTAATGCTTATGGACATGGTTTAGAGAGAGGATCAATGAAAAGGGATGACTTACACTAGGTGGATGAGATAACATCTCTACAGCCCCTAGATTGTTTCTATGACCCACTAAATGAAGTTATTAACTGAGAAGCTTGGTTGTGGACAATTTCAAGCGCCTTAGAACCAATCTATTTTGGTTATAGTAGAAGCATATAAGGCTTCATCTATTGTAGAATCATCTATAGAGCAGCTTAATGCACTGAACTATTTCAATAATTACCCAGGCAACAATAGGGGTATTGTACTCCTCAATATTATTATCCATGGATCCAAAATCACAAAAATTTATCTTATGCAAATGACAGAAACATCTAGTAAGCCCCACAAGGTTATGTCCCTCAACAGAGCCTGATTGAAAAGAAACCATCTTTGGAGGACAAACTAGACGAGATAATGAATATGTAGACCTATTTCTTTAAAGAATTAACTGGGATGATAGATCAGAATGATAATAGAGTTTCAGGATTAGAAATACGAATGGGAAACGTCAATGCAGCAAATAAAAATCTTGAGACTCAAATGGGACAATTAGCCCAAGCATTCTCCAGTCAGCAGTGAAGCTCTTTTCTTGGTGACACTCATGTGAATCCTAAAGAAAGTTGCAAAGCCATATTTACAAGACTGGAGAGGGAGATCTAGAGCCCACCTATTCCATCTAGCCCCATGTTGCCAACTGATGACTCTAATAATTCTAAATGGCCAGTCCTTGCAGAGCAACCAGATACAATGCCTACTGATGATGCAAAGAAGAATGGAAGACTTCCCAGGGATCACTATCCAAGGGAACAAAAAGCTTGAACTTCCTTTGTTGCCCTTTCTGTAGAGGTTTTATATGAACCAAATAGATGAACAGTTTGCACAGTTCTTGGACGTGTCTAAAAAGATTCACATCAAGATCCCCTTTGCTGAGGCATTGTAGTAGATGCCGAACTATGCCAAGTTTATGAAAGAAGTCATGTCCAAGAAGCGCAAGCTAGATGATTATGGAATAGTGCAGCTTATTGAAGAGTGCAACGCTACCCTTCAGAGAAAACTGCCTAAAAAGTTGAAAAATTTAGGAAGTTTCAATATTCCTTGCACCATAGGCAAAATAACTATTGAAAAAACTCTCTATGACTTGGGGCCTAGTATAAATCTCATGCCACTATTATTGTATAGATGGTTGGGCCTATCTAAAATCAAGCCCACAACTATCACTCTTCAACTTGTAGAAAGATCTATCACCTATCCAAAAGGGATTATTGAAGATGTGCTCGTTAACGTTGATAAATTTATGTTCCTAGCTGACTTTGTGGTACTAGATATGGAAGAAGATGAGGAGATACCACTGATTCTTGGGAGGCCATTCCTAGATACAGGCCAGACATTCACCGATGTACAAAAGGAGAGCTCACTTTGCGAGTAAATGAAAACAAAGTTATCTTTATCATATATCAATCTTTGAAGCCGCTTGATGAAGTGCAAGATTGCAAGAAAATTAGTGTGTGCAAGCTAACACTATAATAGAGGTTGAAAAGGCCTGCCTTCTTGAGGTAAAGGTGAAATATGTTGAATTCGATAAAGGGAAGGTACTACAAGAGCACCGGAAGCATAACTATGCCATTAAAGAGCCAATTGATGCCGTTCATGCACCAACAATTCCTAAGAGGCAGTTACATCACCCAATGCTGAAATGTAAGCAGCCACCTGACATCATCAAGCTAGTGACATTAAACATCGAGCTAAAGTATTTGCAAAGATCAACAAATTGGGTTTCGATTAACTAGTATCCACATCGAGCTATTGACATTAAACATAGTGCCTAGTGGGAGACAAGCCACTAGTTTTTAATTTTCATACGCGTCTTATTTTTGTTATAGTTTAATTTAATTTCTAGGTATGCATGCATTTTATTTTAGTAACAAAATGCATGCATCTTAGTTAATAACTCGACTAATACTTGTCATATTTTTGTTTCATGCAGGTTTTTTGACTGCGAGTATGTGTATAGATGCTTGTATTTTTAATGTATTATCCTTCATATGTGTGTGTGTAAAGTGAAAGTGTGCTCTTGAGGACAAGGCACGGTTTAAGCTTGGGGGTGCACATTGAAGAAAATCTTCTTCAATTTTAGGTTATTTTTCCTTTATATTTATATATTGTGTGCTATACTTCTTCTAAAGTGCATATTTATAAATATGCATATCACATACATAGTTAATATTGAAATTCTGACATTACATGTAGATATCATGATCATTCATTTAGCTTTAGGACATGAGCATATAGATCATGTTAGTGTCATTTAGGCTAGATCTATGCCATTTTTTTGAAAATTTCACTGAGTGACCAATGAGATTGAAAATTCCTCTAGTGTAAAGAGACAAAGAACTAGCATATGTTCAAATAGTCTGTGTGCTTGGTTTGTTCAAAATTTGACTTTGATAGATCCTTTGTCTTAGGTAATTAAGAATTCGAAAACTGAGGAAAGTGAAGAGCGAAAACCAAGTCATAAGTGGAGAGAATTTCCAACAGCCTCTTCAAATAATCAAATCTATCTTGAGCACTGCTTAGAAATGACTTTAGGAGGGAAATGATGTAGGCCATTATTGTTTGAGTTTGAGCTTAAGGGTCAGTCCTAATACTTAATAATCCTTTGCAACCAATTCTGAGCCTTATAGCATGTCTTCTTGTTATAAACCTAAACAATATATATATATAAACACTTTATCCTGTTATGCATGTCTTGAACCTATTTGTGTGCACTTATAGTTATAATAATGTTTATTCTGATGATATGGAAAGGAGGGGATGCTGACATTGAGATACATATGTTTTCAATTTTGCTTTTGCTTTTATTAAACAAAAGGAAAAAAAGAGAAAAAGAAAAAAAAAGTTATATATTTATGTAGTATTTCAGTATTATCAATGAAAGTTGAGCTTGCTGCTTTGTTATGAGTGTATATGTGGATACAAACTAAAGTGCAGGTGATTAAATAAGTTTGAGGGAGCTATGAAAAAAAGGTTGTGAGCATGAACAAAGAAAACTAAAGAGGTATACGAAGAAGAACAAGCTATAATGAGAAAATCAAACAAAATAGGTTGTTATTATTGCAATGAGTGTGTACTTGAGTCAAAATTAAAATCCTATCACACTTGCACCTTGAGCTAGGCCATATTACAACCTAAAAGAAAGACCATTGATCCTTACCAAAGTTTGACTTAAGTAGAGGATAGATAGAAAATAGAATTGAGAGGGTTTGTGTACTTAGGTATTAGGAGAGGATTTCTATGAGTGGGATGATAACTACAAATCACCGACAAGGTCTAGGAGGACTGAGATGCTAATAGATGAGAGGATGAAGTTGAGGAAGAATGGAGGATGGACTAAAAATATAGACAACCAGAATGGCCCTAGGGACTTGTTAATGAATCACAACCTATAAGAATGAAAAGTAGAGGTTACAATAATGAGTGAAATGAATTTAATTCTATATGGTATTGTGTGTAAGTTTCTAGAGTTGAGTCATTGTTTGGAGACAAACAATAGTTTAAGTTTGGAGATATTTGTTAGTTGCGTTGCATACTAACCATATTATATATATTTTATATATGTTTTGCATGAGGTTAGATATGAAATAAGAAAAATTGTTTATAATTAGGTGCATGATCATTTATATTAGTATTGAATGTTATTTACTATTTGAGAGAATTTCAATATGATTTTCATGTGTTTATATTTGTAATTTAATGTCTGAGGAATGTTTTCTATGGTTTGTGCAATTTATGAAAAAAGGGGCGTACAAGCAATATACAAGAAGGATATGACTAAGGACTTGAAAGAATGCACCAAATCGTGAAGAAAACAATGCAAAAACAAAGGCAGCGAACCACTACCGTAGTAGTGCAAGAAAAAACAACAATAGTTCATCAATTTTCGTGGAAATTGAGTTGAGAGATGATACTTGTAATAACCCAAAATTTTGTCAAATAACTAAAAATAAATAAGTTTAATGAAATTAAATGAAATAAGTTAAGTGAAATAATTTCTAAGATTTTAAGAAACTTTTGGGTGCAAATTATGGGTAGGCAAATGAAACCTTAATTTGATATTTAAATGAAAATGTCAATTTAGTAGAATTAATTATAAAATTTAAAGAGTTTCTTACATTTCTTAAGAAATAAAGAATAGAAATAAAGTATATATATTGGTTAATGTGTGTGTGAATAATGTGTGTTAGCACAATGAATGTTAAATACTACATATTATAGGAATATGTATATAGAAAAATTTACATAATTGAATAAAAATGTAGTATGCGTGTATTTATCTAAAATAAATATAACATTATATAAGTATCAATTTATAATTACATAAATAATTATCTAAAAATAAAAATATGAAATAAATATAAATAAAAATATATGAAAATGAAGAAATGAAAAATGTAGATTATTAAATTGTTATCATTAAAAATATTAAAGAAATAAAAAAATTAAGATTATCAAATTGTTGGCATTAAAAATATTAAAGAAATAGAAATATATCTAATAAACACAATATTAAAGAAATAGAACGGAGGGAATATTAGAAAATTAATAAAATGGAAAGACATGTGTAATAAACCATGTTTACATCAATTAGAAAGTGTAGAATTGACAAATTTCGGATAATAACAACCTTAGAAGGTGATTTTGGTAATTAGAAATTGCATCCAACGGTCCAAAATCAATCTGCATGATCCAACGAACGAGATCAAAGCCAAACCAACACTTAGGAGCATTGGATCATTGAAATCCAACGACCCAAAATCAATCCACCTGATCTAACAGTCCAGGTCGCATTTATTGATCGCAAACATACAGCGATCGAGGAAGATCAGACGGTCTAGAAGAGTTTCGTTAATCACGTCCAAGATCCGAACACTACAATTGATGACAATCCAACAGCCAAGATCTGTGCTCGCGTTGTGATGATCATCAGTGCTACACTTGAGGTTCATCCAATGGTGAAGATCAAAGTTGCATGAGTTAATCGTGAATGGTGCTGCGCTCGAGGAAGATCAGACGATTCGAATTTGAAACGTTTTCGACTAATTGCGATCCAGTGCTGTGCTCAAGGTTGATCAACGGTCCACGGGAGTTTCCTTGATCGTAAATAGCCGTGCTGCAATCGAGGCTCATCCGACGGTTTAGATTTGAGGCGCCCTGTTAATCACGAATCATATGCCGTGCTCAAGGAAATCCAACAGTCTGGATCCAATACAATTTCTGGATGATCGCAAATTGTTGATGCGATCGAGGATCATCAATGACCCAGAATTCATGCTTCGATTAAAAATCAAGAAAATAATGAAAAAAATTTCTAAAAATTCGAAAATTGTGTTTTTAAATTTTCCAAACACACTTGATATTTTTCTATACTTGGGGGGCATGAAAATTTGAATAATTAGCAAGTTTCCTACAAGGAAAACACCAAAAACTTACCATTTTATGCCATTTTAAACTCTATATAAAGGACCCCTAGTGCTCACATTGTTTTCATCTCAAATCAAGAGCATATTAGTCCATCTTGACTCTCTCTAGCCTTCTTCTGAAAATCCCCTCAGTTCTTGAGTGATCTTGAACTATTCTTGAGTGTTCTTGAGAGTTCTTGAGTGTTTGGAAGCTTTGAAGTAGCGTAACTCTGCTGGATTTCAGAAGAGTGCAGAAGAGACTCATTTAAGGTAGAAGTTGTAACACCCCAACCCTCACATTCTTTGAGTTTGGAGATAACCACCATTCTTTTGACGGTGGACTTAACCAATTGGCGGGTCGGGCCAGTATTACTTTACAAGTGACACACACTTGACTTTCTATTTTTCAATACCACATGCCTTAGAATAAATTCAATAGTGCAATTTCACATTTAAGAAAATCAAGGCATTTAAAGGTAAAGAAAAATTCAACTTCTTTATTAATAAAAGAAAGTACATAACTTTCTAATTCAAGAATAGACCATTACATTATTTATCAAAATAGATTCATAAACTCAAAATAAAAATCAATTTTCAGCAGAAGTCTTATTTCAAAATCGGGCAACATTCCCTTACATTAAAAAGAAATTTTAAGAAAATAGAAACTTGCTAAAAAGCTATCCAAAATCCCATGATCTTCATGATTTCAAATTCCTGAAAAATAAAAGGAAGGGGTGAGCACAAAGCTCAGTGGATCTTA
>JAJIYU010005362.1:0-22740 GCA_030144865.1 Tinospora cordifolia
TCTCTCTCTCTCTCTCTCTCTCTCTCTCTCTCTCTCTCTCTCTCTCTCTCTCTCTCTCTCTCTCTCTCTCTCTCTCTCTCTCTCTCTCTCTCTCTCTCTCTCTTTCTTTCTATGTATATATATAGGTTCAAATCATTCAAGGCCAAATATATTTGTTTGGTTTGTTTCCTTGCGTCCATGTATCTCTTACTTTATAGACGCATGCCCCAAATATTTATGTATATTCATGTCTACACGTGTGCTAAGACCGAAAATTATATCCACTATTTAGACTTCAGAATTTATTCAATTTTTGAGATAGGCACTTGTGGTAAATATTTGACATTTTGAGAGCTAGAACCAATTTAATTTAAATATTGAGAAAAAATTTATTTTCTTTGCTTACAGTGCCAACAATCGTCATTGGCCATGAGTTTTATGATGCTTTGCCAATTCACCAGTTTCAGGTCTGTCTTCTTCTTCTTCTTCTTCTTCTTTTTTTTCAAAAAAATTTTTAACAAGTTGTCAGCCAGTTTCTCATATATTTAACTGGACATGCCTCCTGTTTAATTTCAGTATTTGTCCATAACAAGAATAGAAATTTAGGATTGCATGAGAAGATATAGATTGTGCTGGGAATTAATATACGCCACTATATTCTGGACTCAAAAAGGCTACCAGATTACTGTATGAGCTTTCTATCATGTCAATGAACAGAATGAATACTCAAAATTGCTCAGTTATATTGGAATTGATCATATGGGCATACTTTGCTATGTGCTTGAGTTATGTAATTTGACATGTAAGGCCTTTCTTGTGGTTTATACTTAAGAGGAGCAATAATTTTAGGGTATTAGCTTCTGTTTAAGGTTTGGTTGGCTAAGTTTCAAAAAGATTTAAAGATTTCATTTATAAAAAACTATCTAGAGATGGTAAGAATTGTTTTCAGAAATTTATTTTTGGGCTTCCGGTTTTGGAATTATGAAACTAATTTATCCCAATTGAGGATTGATATTTGTTATGGCCATTGGATGCGCCATCAAGCAGACATAATTGATAATTAGCAAAATTTAATTGGAAATCTATGACTGGAAACAACAAATGAACCAACAATAATAATGGAGAAAAATAAGGAATCAGAGATTTAGTTGGAGTTGAGTTTAACTCGAGCTTTGGCCAAAAGTAGAGGAAGCCCTGTACTAAGTTTGGTTATTTACTTCGAAGTCTCTTCTAGTAGTGTTATACAACATCACTAGGATAGGTTTTTTACTTAGCAAAGAGTTGGCTAGGTGTAGAGTCCATTAGAATGCATAATGCATTTTAGTTGTGTAATAGATAAGCTTGTGTTATTATGTCTTAGATAAAAAAATGCATGAAATTTGAACTGAATTTTTTATAACTTGCTTAAGATGATTCAAAATAATTTAATATTGGAAAGATGATTTGGATACACTAAAGTCATTCATTAGTTCATTTTTCAAATATGAATTTTGTTAGCTTCTAAATATAACTATTTATTTCAAATGGAATTATAGTTCCACTGCAATTTGTGATTAGTTAGAAATTTGTTCTTGCTTAGATATGTTGTTTTCTCATGCAAACATTTGAAGAGTGAATCCCGTATTCACCATCCACAGTTTGATTAATTGATACTTGAATTGAATGTTCTAATGTATTGATTTTGTAAATGTGAGCTCTAGGGGTGTGCATAACTAGGGAAGACAAAAATGTGGGTATGGACCACAATTTTTGGGAATACTATGGTTTTCTCATGCAAACCTTTGAATAATGAATAGTTTATTCACTATGTAAATGATTTAACTCTACATGACAGGGTTTTGTCTTTGCAAAGAGTTGGCTAGGTCTAGAGTTCATTGGAGTCTATTATGCATCTTTTGTTGTATAATAGGTGAAGGGTGCGTTATTATGTGTTAGATAATAGATGCGTGAAGTTTGAGCTGAATTTTTATTACTTGCTTATGTTATGAAAGAAAATGCTTTAATATTGGAAATGTGGGTTTGATGAATTAAACTCATTGCTAGTTTCTGAAGATTACTATTTATTTTTCTTGGAGTTTTATTTTTCACTGCAATTTATGTGGTTGTTTAGAAATTAATTCTTGTTTAGATATTTTGTTTCTCATGCAAACCTTTGGGTTATGAAAACTGTTTTCAATATCCACACTGTATTTTCTGATGTTTGAATTGAATGTTCTGATGCATAGAGTCGGCAAGTGCAGAGTATAATTAGGGGTGGCAAAAATGCAGGTATTGACTACAATTTTAGGGATTACTATAGTTTTATCATGATAACCTTTGGATAGTGACTACTGTATTCAGTATCTACAGAATATTAACCCTCCCCAAACCCCCCTTCTCCCCACCCCTCTGAGCTTTTGAAATGGACAAATGCTAGAGAAGCTTTTGGATGATCTTTGCCAACTCTATCAATGTATAATGGACCTGTAATACTCTAGCTATATTGACACATTGATTAGCTGAGTGCCTAAGTAATATGGTTGAGATTTGGAAGACCTATTTTTCAAAGAATTACAAGCTTTTGGATGCTGGGAGCAAATATTTTCTTCTTGTGAATCTTCTTTGCCTAATTTACATATGTAATTATTATGTCATAAACTGGGGAGAAGCAATAGGAAAAATAGAGAGGTGAGGCAAAATGATAATGAATGCTGTTGATGCACTATGATGCAAGGGCTCCTAAAGGCTCTAAAAGTAGTAGGAAAAATAGAGAGGAAGTGTATGGATGTAGCCAGGAAACATATGAAGTTGAATGCCTGTCATATGGCAGAAGATGAAGATGAATTCCAAAAAGATTGATGTTAGTACATTTGTAGTTGCGACGGGTCATAAATTTCTCTTTTTGTTTACAATATATTCTTTTCTTGTGTCATTATCATTTTCCTTAGGCTTAGAAAGTATCATGGCCATTGCAGTTTCAGAAGAATTATTTGCATTTCCAGAGGGTGTCAATGTTTGCAGTGTCCTAACTTGTTTAGTAACTGTGCCCTCATACCATTAGTACTTTGTTCAGAGATTTTATTTTCTATTTTAAGAAAGCTAATTTGTTATAGATTGTTAAATCTTCTCAAGTATATATATATGAATATATTCATATATTCTTATATGAATATATGAATATATGGTGTAACTAGGAACCCTTCATTCAGTAGAATTCTTGTCATGTATCAACTCTTATGTATGGTGTAATTTTAATTGCTTTAGAAGAGACTTGTCCCTGTTTCTGTTATGATGCATTCTAGATTACCTCTGATCTTAACTTTTCTGTTGTCTCTATGGAATTCCTTGACATTGTTTCTTTTAGGCATTGGACTGATTGTAGAATCTTAGTTTATGGTATAAGAACAGCAGTTAAAATCTTTGGAGTTATGTGGATGACTAGGTACAGCGACATTTTCACTCTGCATTTGGCTCTTTACTTTTCTCCATCTTTTTACCCTGTGCAAATCACTTTCTGGAGCTTTCTTTTCAATTTTGTCCATAATAAAAGGAGATAACAGTTGTTCAATGGTAGCTTCTTGATATTTAATCATTCTCACTTGCACATTCTCCCGTCTTTGTTTTGTTTGGAGTTTATTTTTTATTTATTTTTAATTTTCTTTTGCAAGTGAAGAAGTACTGTATTAAATATAAAAATACAAGGCTGTTACTCTATGTTTGAATATGTGCACAAAAACACCCAATTTAAAGATCAAACCTTTCCAAAATTGGCTGCCAATCTATCCCACAAATACCCCAAAGAAATGCCTTAGCCAATGCGAGTACTAACCCAAAGAGAAGCCAAGAAAAGAGAGTTCTCCCAAGCAAACCTACGATCTGTTCATTAGTCTTCAAAGTGCAACTATTCCACTCTTTTCAAAAATACCAAACTACTGCAAAAACAACAGTACTTCAATGGCAACCAGTACAGAACAGCAGAATCATCTGAGAAAATCTACATTGGTGGGTCAATGGTTAGTGTGCCCCACTTTTGGAAACCCTCCCTTTTCTTATATACCTCTTTACAGAATTCACAATCAATACAAAGATGTTGAGACTGCCATTTTGTTTGTTCTGTCTGGAGTCTTTTGACATTTTTTAACGCTGTGATTCTTGTATACTAAAATGTATCTATAATTGACATTTTTATGCATTTCACACTTGATCTACAGAGGACTTCTCGAGGGTGGTGTGAAAAGATGGTTGATTTGACTGATGATTCACAGTAAGTAATCAATAATCTATTCAATCCTAGTGACATCTTCAATGCATTTCTGCAGGTTCTAGATCTGAAATTATGCGGTACCTTTTTCTTTTCTGAATTTGTCAGGCTTCGTTTTGTTCTATCTCCACATCCTACTCCTGCAAATCTATACCTAATGAAGCGGTTTAAGTGGGCTACAAAAGAAGAAATTGCTAAGCTTGAAAGTGTTGAGGTTTGCCCTAAGGGGATGGATTTAACTAATGCAATTGCCAAGCGAATAGGTTCTGATGGTGGTGGTGCTCTTATAATTGATTATGGTCTGAATGGAGTAGTTGCAAATAGTCTGCAGGTGTGAGATATCTGCCAAATATTTACTTATATAACATACATGGATTTCTTTGTTAATCTTTACAATGTCATTTATGAGGTACATACAAATTCCATAACTTTCTCTACTATCAAGAATTACAAAAAGGATAACACTCCCTCAAGTGCACAAGCAACCTACATCAATCTTTAATAAACAAAGTTGGATAAAGGAAATCGTGATGTTACGGTTTTGTTTGGACAAATTGCATACTTCAAATCATTTCTGTACATTAAATGTAGTATTGGATCTAGATTCCTAGGCTTGTCCATTTAGGGCTGGTCAATACAGTTGTATATTAATTTGTCCTTCCAAAAATTTTTCAAATTCATTGCTTTCCCTAGTTATTGCTTAGAGAAGAATCTTTTCTCTCTTGCTATTCATTCTGCCTGGTACATATAAATTCACCATATTGATTTTTTCCCTTAAAAATATTGATTGCAAGCAGGCAATTAGGAAGCACAAATTTGTGGACATACTGGATAATCCTGGGACTGCGGATCTCAGCGCCTATGTTGATTTTGCTTCCATAAGACATTCCGCAATAGAAGCTTCAGGTTTTTGTCATTGAAGCTCATTCTATTTAATAAGCTTAAAACTCGTAATGAAATTGATGATCATTTAGCAGCTGCATTTTTATAATTTCTGCAGAAGATGTTTCTGTCTATGGTCCAGTCTCTCAATCTCAGTTCTTGGGTTCTCTTGGTATAAACTTCCGAGCTGAAGCATTATTAGCGAACTGCACTGATGAGCAAGCTGAATCTCTGAGGACTGGATACTGGCGACTAGTGGGAGATGGAGAAGCTCCATTCTGGGAGGGACCTGATGATGAGGTTCCAATTGGTATGGGCACTAGGTACCTAGCAATGACAATTGTGAACAAGAAGCAAGGCACTCCTGTTCCATTCCAATGAGTCTGAAATAAGGTATTTTGTGTGATCAAATATGAAATGGAGTGGCAGTCACATGTAGTGTGGGAAGGGCTAGCATTTGGTGGAAACCTCATCAATTTCATTAGCTTTCTGTTAGTGAGAGAAATTTTCACAGTTGTCGGGATGTTCTCTCTCTCTCTCTCTCTCTCCTCATTGCCTCTCTTACACATTTTAATCTATTTTCAATTTACTTTTTGTTTATTGATTATGCAAGCGGTATGGAGACAATCCCATGTAGTTGGAAAAATGGCTAGTTGAAACAAAGGGAAGAGACCTAGTGTGAGCATTACCTCATACGGAGTCATAGCGGAACACTTGAAAATTTTAATTTGGTTATAAGACATTCACAATGCTGAGAAATGGCTGAGATTTAGAGTGCAACTTGAAAATTTTTTGCAATTTCTCTTCTTACTTTCAAAATATCTGTGTCAGTGGCGTATCTTTGTTAGTGGCATTTATCATTATTCAGTACTTGACCAAAATTTCCAGAAGTGAACTAACATTGGATATAACCCATTTGCGTTTATTGGTTATGGTTTACGATTAGTACGTTTGCATCTATGCTGTGGCAAACACTATGAAACCTGTAATATTGTTTTTTTAAAGTATATTTAGTAGAATGTCATGATTTCCTTTCGAGGCATCCATGTTAATATATATGAAGCCCGCAAACTGTCTTCTCTTGACATATGCTGGAACCATTTCATTCATCTGTTTTTTCATTTAGCCTAAAGTAATTCATAGGGGAAGTTTCTATGTGGGACACCTTCGTTGATTTTATCTGCATGTGGAAATGACATTGAAGAAAAGGGCGATATGCAATGTATAATTCCATATAAAGAGAATTGATTGGGAAAGGATCAAGGGATCACCCCCTCCCCCTTCCCACCCCCACAACCGCACCCCAGAATTCTGAATTGATTTGTTAATTAGTTGACCTATATATATGCTCTCTCTATTATTGGCAGGACAGGAAGACTCCATGAGTATAGGTACCTACAGCCAATTGATAGAGCATGCTGTTACTGCTATGAAAGGTATGTGGGACGTTAATTCTCTTTGTACGAAGCTTAAATTAGTTTCCTGCCTTTGTTGATCTATAGTTGTAGCGGCTGGCCCAAACAAGATAGTGCAAGAAATTCAGCACACTTAACACACACATCAGCCAGTAGAACCTTTCAAGGCGATAGTGGTTCAAGTTGCTACCAGAGAGCCATGGTGTGTGCTGGGAAGTACCTGTGACGCTGTTGACTATTGATACAAGCAGTGAGCTGAGAAAATAACCCATGGACAACGATGCCCAAGAGAGAGACGTGGCTAAGGATCTCATACTTGCAGGTGCCTCGGTGAAGAAAAACTCTAGCAAACCGGCTAAGGTGAAGAGGTCTGCCGATCCAAGAAACAAGTACTGAAAAGCCACCCAAAAAAATGTTATGGGCAGAGGTTTTCTAGAATCAAATGGAACTGAATGGGATGCAACTTTCTTCCGCTTAACTTCCACCAAAGCTGCCACTGCCATTGCCACGATGGAAAGTATCAATCCAAAACCGATCCGTTGCAGATGTGATATCCCCCATTCAGTTTTAGTCACTTTCCTGGCAAGTGGGATGATCACGTGATCATACAATGGCGCAAGGATCATGATAAAAAGCACTGGAAAAACAGGAAGTGAAGCTGGTGGGACTTTCAATGGTCCAAGCTTGGTGTTCATTGTGGCGGCTTGTTGGACAGAGAAGGTGGAGAGCTGAGCAAGGCAGCAATTAAGCATGATGGTGCAAGCAAAGATTGGAAAGATCCTGCAGAATACTTTTACTTCTTCTACCTCTTCTATGGTGCATTTGAGCACTGGGTGAAATGGCTTGGTTATCACAGCTCTGTCAAGAAATTTAAAATCGCTGCTTGCAGTTTGAGATGGAAATTGCAATTTGACCTTCTCTTTGTCTGCTGCTTCTACTTCCTCTTTGGCTTGAATGGGGGACGTGGGACTGGTAGACATGCTTGCAACTGCATTACTCGGGGTCCTCGTGACACATTTACTGAAAGTTGCTGCTGCCAACACCTGCAATCAATTAAGCAAAAACAGTAATGAAAAGGAGAGCAAGGGCTGAACAATTGCTGATGAAAATATCAAATGAGAAAAGGTTTCAATTAAAATTACCCTTGCTATTGTTGTAAGAGGACTTCCGTTTGGTATCTTGTTTCTGTAAGTAGCAGAGCCTGAAAAGAAGACGGGAATGGACAGCAAGATTGTGGCAGTTGAGATTCCAAGACCCCATTCCCATCCTTTGTTATCTTCGATCCACACAACCAATGTTACAGCTATAAGAGCTCCACAGGACAAGCAGAAGACGAAATAATTGAAGAAGGTGGATCTTTGCTTCCTTCCCTGTTGGGTGGTTTCATCGAATTGCTCAGCACCGTGGGCGGGCAATGATCCTTTTATTCCTCCAACTCCCAGTGCTGTAAGGTAGAGTCCTCCAAACAGCATTGCAGCTTTTGCACCTGTTACTTCCTTGCATGGAAATCCTGTGTGTGAGAATTGGTCATGGTCACAGGATGGCGGCTTCAGTGATGGCAAGTGAGCTTGAACCGTGAGTATCACAAGACCCTGGAGGAAGCTCACAACCACCCAAAGTTACTGCACTTAATAATTCTGATTACTTTTTGTGTGTTTGAAAAAAAAAAAAGGCAAGAAATAAAAGAGGACTTTTCAAATGCCCCCAGCGAAAGGGAGCATTGAAGGGTGCTTTAAAGGAAGTGAGAGATTAAAATGTAGTAGTTCTTGGACTAATTGTTTAGAGGCTCTCGAGAAATCAATCAAACGAGCTAACATATAATGGTAAATGTTGTTTACCAGCTATGACATCTTCAAAATTTGAGATTTTAGTTCTTATACAAGAAGCCTGTTTGGTGGAGTTCTAAGTATTATTGGCTTGAAGTGTTTTTCCCACATGGTTAACAACCATAGATTTTGCTTTAAAAGGAAAAAAAAAGGGATAAAAAACTTTCAATGCAAATTTGTTTACTATTGTCTTTTATGTTCCTCTTTTACTTAGGAAAGTTATATATGGAAAATACTTTCATTTTAATAATGAATGAAAGTTGCGAAACGATAAAAATTTCAAGTCCAATTTTAATAAGAGAGGTTTTTCTTTCTTTTATTTCTTTCATTTTTTTTCTTAATAACAATAAGCACATAAAAAGAAAATAAGGTAAGTTTGAAATAATTATTTTTAACAAGATTTTCAATTATTATATAAAAATTTAAGATAATGCATCATAATTATAAGTATTTCTGTTTATCATTACTGGGGGCGTGTGGGGTAAGCCTAACAAGAAAAGGAAAGAGAAGAAAAAGAAAACGAGTGAGTAAAAAGGTCGGCGAGAAGTTACATCCTGCTCAAATCGACCTCTTGAAATCAAATTTTGTTTGTTTTTGGTCTGAGTGGGCCCGACGGCACATTGGCACCATCTGCATTGGATAGTTATGGTCTACCAAAAGAGACGGACAAAGGATTTGGAATCACTCGCCCAATGCCTCAGATCATGAACATGATGGATGCTAGGGGGAAATACAAGCTCCAGAATCTACTAGACGGTAAGTGCAGTCCACTACTCCGCCAATTACATATATTTCTATTTATATCTAAAATTAAGGACCCACCCACGTGTCGTGTTCTTACCTCTTGTCTTGTGGAGGAAACGTCACTATTCCATAACGACTCTTCTAGACGCTTAAAAAAAAAAAAAAAAAAAGATGACGATATGAGAGAAAAGGGTCCCACAAAAATGCAATTAAATTAAATCTGCAAGTGTGAATCCCACGATCAAGCAATTGCTAGACCGAAGCTACAGTGCCCTTGACGAGGACCATACTCACTTTCCCGTCCATGGTCTCATTTAACTAGTACACTATGGTCCATAGCGATGGCAATATATATATATATATATATATATACACCCAATCCAAATGGAGTAATCTTATTTGGTGTTGTTTTACAACACGTGGAAGCTTGTGGACTATCGTTGTTGTTGTGACCGCATTACACTTGATGAGGATGTCCTGTCCTTTGCATGAGACAAGATAATATCCCCATAAAACAAAAATAGCTAATAAGTTAACAAGATCTTCTGACCAAACAATTTTAGAAAATGATGCTTATCTTCCCCGTGTACCGCCCTCCCATCCTTTGTCACTGATCTTCCTCGGCATTTGTGTAAGTTTACGAGTGATTATTTCAGAATAATTATTGTAAAATATAGTTTATGTCTCTTCACTTATACATCCTTCTTTTATTCAATTACTATCAACATAAGCACAAAATATATGTTTGACCCAAAAGCTAGGAACTGGTAGTATTGGATCGGTCAATTAAGAGGTATAAATTAAACGTAATCTGTTAGGAAATTGGTAAATCAATTAAACGTTTGATAAGCTTACTGAAAGATACGTAATTTACATTTAGCAGACTCATTTTCTCTTTTACCATGGCAAAGTAAATTAACGGCCATGTTTCTTTCTTTTTTCTTTCTTAGCCCTTTTTTTTTAAAAAAATTTTCTAGTAACTGTAAGGGAAATGATTCATTTCATTATCTCTTTTTCTCTTTTCTTTAAATCTGAATTACTAATGTCAAACCCAGTTGCAGAATTCAAGTAGCTAGCTAGGTTTGTGGAGGGAAGCAATATGCTTACCACAAATTCGAGAGCTGCACTTATCAAGTAGATATGGTAAGTGGTGAAGAAAGCATCCGATAAGAAGCCACCAAGGAGAGCAAGAAGAAAAGCAGTTCCCATGAAATTTGTGACTGTATTGGCAGATCTTGATGGTGAGAAGCGCATGAACTTTGACAAGTACATTACTAGATTGCTTGAATTTGCAAGGAAGGCCAGGTTCTCTAGTATCTCCACAACTAGTTCAATTGGTTCAAAACACAATCAGGAAAATAAATAAAGGACGATAAAAAAAGCTCAAAAATAAAACTTCATAACTACTAAATTAATCATCAAAAACCACATAATTTATAGACACAAAAAATTGGGTGATCTGCGATGAAGATGATATATGCATATGGTAATTACCCAGTACAAACGAAGCTGCAAGAAGTCCTCCATGTCGACCTCTTAAAGCAGGTCTGTTTCTCCAGTCTACGTAACCTTCCCATCTCTGCAGCTCTTGTCTTTCTATTTCCTACAAATACATCATCCACTAACAAGTGTTATAGAAATTATATTAAAGAGCATTTCTATCCCTCTACCTATCTTATTACTAGGTTCTGAATGGAACCAGAGAGAAAGTAGAGAAAGAAAGGAGGATGAATTACTCACCATGATTTGCTCTTTCAAGTTCTGCAATTTGGGTATCTTCGAGGGTGAGAAGGTATAGCGTTGGAGATCAAGCAAGTTTCAAAGATAAAAGAGTTGAGAGATTGATGAAGGCAGATTTAAAGAGTATGGAAGTGGTGCCCAAGTTCGTAATTAAGAAAGGTCTAGAGCACTTTAAAGAAAGTGACCAATCATCCTGCAGAATACCTTCTGTTTCTGTGTTCTTCAGAGGAGAAAAAATAAAAAGAAGTATATATAATTTATTACCACTCTTTCACAACATTCTCAGTGTTGATCAAAGTGTGAAGATGAATAACAGTCTCAAACAACTAGGTAAAGTGAATAACAAAAAGGGCAAGGGGGTAAGGTTCTTCTTATCTTTGGATTTGCTTGGCTATAAAGAAATATCCATTAAAGAAAGTGAAAATGGGAATCAAGTCCTTCACCAGCTCCTAACAAGTTGAAAATTATGTACATAAAAATTTTTAGGGTTCTTTATCTTGGTTGACCATTGCAAGGCTATAGTAAATGAAAAGAGCAGATACATATATACATATACATATGCCTCACCAACCCCCATTAATGGCATGTCGATTGTGTGTTAAGAGGAGGTTAAGCCACCTTTAAACAGGAAACTTTCAATCGGTTTCCCATTTTATACATACATTTAAAAATTAATCCAATATTTAAATAATATATACATATATAGCATAGTTTATGTACTATGATTCTTTCATATATGCTGCAGATTTGATGGATGGGCATAAATGACTTCTCACATAGGAAAATATGTTGGCATCAAATGACTATTTTCTATTGTCAATTGATTATCTATAAAAATTACATGTACTCATAAGATGATGATGATGATGATGATGATGAAATATATATATATATATATATATATATATATATATATGTATATATTATTTTGAAGATATAGGTTAGATATGGTGAAGGAGATCAAATTCCATGTTGGTTTAGAGGATGTAAAATAGAGTAGAATTCCACATATCTTTTACAAATGGTCATCACCTTCAACTACTTGTATTACAAGTTGTAATACAAGATAGCAGTAACCTTATCCTGCATGCATAAAGGTTCAAAGAATCAATATTTTTTAATTTTTAGCCACATTATTAATGGCAACACTAAATCTGATATATTATGAAAAGAAACTCTCACGTTCAAATTTAAAATAATTCACCACAAGAGAAAATTGGCCGCTTCAGAAAAATGTTTTACTTGAAGCTAATTGAGTTGACTTGCTTTACTAAAATATGGTTAGTATAAGATTAATTTAAGAATTACATCAATTTGTACATGTCGTTTTAAATTGTGTAGGTTTTTCTAGAGAACATCCTTAAAATGTGTATCAAGACCTTTTGAGAATCGTTATAAATATAAGATTTAAAAAATAGAAACATACTCCACTATGATGTGTTATATTGTACTATAAATCTTTCTTTTTCTTGTGAGACTATTAGTTAATGTTATCAACCATCAAGGGATCATCTCACTTTTTTTTTTTAAAACAATAAAACAAGCAAATCAAATAGCTAGATGTGTGAAAATAACTGATTTTTAGAATTCCAGTTCATGACTATTGGCAATCACTACTTGAACAACACTAATTTAACAATATTACCAGGAACAATGAATTCTAAATTTTCTTTTTATTAATTAGTTCTATTATGATGCTTCTATTAATTAGTTAAATTATATTTGTATCAAATAGTCATGGAAAGGAAGTTATAATTTTCCCTCCAAGTTCAATTGATTAAAAAAAAAAAAATCTTTTACTGTTATACTATAGCTAGTCCTGAAGAGAAAAAAGAGAAACCTTAAAAATATTAAACGGCCTAGTTAAGAAATATTAATGTGAGCAGACAGATATGGGTTGCAATTAAATGACAATGCTATTCCATATGTTATTATATATGTGGACAATTTATTATTATTAGATCGAGGGTATTATAATTATTAGATTGAGTAATGCATATGCAATTTATTGCATTTTATATAAAATTATGAGTACTATAATTGTTTAAAACTAATAATGTAAGTATATATATGTACATACTTAACATCACCTATTTAAGTCACTGAGAGTCCCCCTGTCAAATGATGCAATTTGACATAAATTTTTGGGTCACAATAGCCAATTCTTTCACTGATTCTGAGATATCATGATCAACACAGGCATGCACGCTCATGGTCAACTATATGCTAACAATGTTCATAAGGAAACCTTCTGAGTTTCTATGTATAGTATACAAGGTAAAAAAATGAGAATTGGACTGATGAGAAGGATGGATGGAATCAATTGTATATAAAATGATGATGGGCAAAATTGCAGAAGTTGCGTATAGCCAGAGTCAGAGAGATGAAGAAGGAAACCCAAAATATATATATATAACAGCAGAGAGAAAGTAAAGGAGATGCGGTAATGAATTGAAGGAGATCATGGAAAACAGTGAAGCCTAGCATTAAAAGTGGTTGCACTGCTTTCAAAGAGGAGAGACTGGGATTACGTTTGGGAGTGCACACGTGGCCATACTGCCTCGCACTTGTCTTTTTAGGCTTTTAATTAGTTTGTCGTCTACCCCAACATCACTCGCATTGCCTCTCTATTATCATAAATACATAACATTTATTTCCGTCTCACTCTCACTACCACGGATTGGATCTGCTCCTGAATATTAAATAAAGGATGGATAGGAATTAGAGCAAAAGGTATGCACGTGCGTGAGATACTGCAATGCTAACTTTGCATGGAAAAATATTTTATAAACCTATGAACAGTATTTTTTTAGGGTTTACATTTGTTGGGTGGTTTAAAAATATACCTAAATTATGCAATATCTTCAAATGCATGTGTATATATATTTTTTTTTATAATCTCAAAAAATTTAGTGCTAATTTATCAAAAAAATAAAATGTATATCGTCTTATTCGTTTTGTAACATTTCTAAGAAAAGGGTGTCACACTAAAAATAATATATATTGATGCTCATCAATGCCTCATAAATTATTCTTTAAATAAATAAAAAACAGAAAAGAAAAAAAATTGACACTGTTACTTTATTCCTTTTTGATTCTTTAAAATGAGTGTTTGTGTAGATACATAATTGTTGGTCCTTGTAATGACTTAATTTCCTGACGTTTTTCATGCATATAATTCACAACATAATTCACATTATAATTTTTTTTATACATATTAATAATTTTAATCATTGTTCCTGTTGAGAAATGTCACATCACACATCACGTGACATTTTAAGTTTACATGTTTAGTGTTGACTATGCATGCTGAATATATCTAAAGATTGTGTATCTATTTGTTTGAAAATAAGTAATAACATATAATTATCTACACATTTGCATATGCGTTTGGAAATAATCTAATAATATTTAATATATTATTTTAAAAAAATATAAATTTTGAAATCTGTATGATTATTATAGAATATTATTCCCTTTTTAGATTTCATAAAACGGAAAACCATTCTTGCTGGGAACATTTGACAAAATAGAAATTTTTTATTAAGAAAAGTTTTTAATTTTTATGGGCAATGTTTGAGACTTGCAATTTACAATTTTTTCAAATCTTTTTCCAAAGGTAAATATTTATTCTTGCCATTAAAAACAGAAATTTGATTCTTGTTGTTGAAAACAAAAATAATATATTGCAAAGATCACCCTTCAATATCCTTACTCTCTAAAAAAGAATTGACACAATAATTAGTACAATGGTGTCTTCCTTATTTTGTTCATGTAGCTATTAAAACCAAAAGTGAAGAAACTTTCAGACGAAACCCATCATACTTGGGAAAGCGTAGGATATTGCAAATCCATCAGGCTCGAATACTGTTATCACAGTCTGCTAAAAAATTCTCCTTGATTAAGAAAGTGTTCAGCATAGAGTGGCTTATAAATACAAAGATGCTCTAGTGTTTCTACCATCACTCAAGGACGTGAAGAACTGTTAATCTACTGTCTAGAGTCCCTTGTATTCAAGCTTGAGCTTTTACTATTTTCATTAAGTTTTTATGAGTGATGTTGAGATCTTATAAAGAGCGAGGTTGTAGACTTAAAAGTAATTGATTCAGTGTGACACGTTTTGATTGGTCATTGGTGGCTGATCAGGATTACAAAAGCCTGTTGTCAATCTTAGAGGTGAAGGTGATTGCCTTGGTTTAACAAAGTTGTATGATACTTGTTTTGTTTCCATGAAGAACCTGGTTGCAAAATGTGACACAGGTGTTTCGATCATCATGTTAATCTAGTTACAATAGTTGTATAGTTCATTTATAGTAGAATTCGTATCTGAGCGAGGCCCCGCAAACATAGGTGTTGGCTGAACTATGTAACCAACTCTTTTGTGTTTACTACTTACTGCACTCTCTAGTTATCTACTGTTACATCAAAATTATAAGCTATCTGTCACTATTTATTGCTTACCAACGTGACTCTAGAACTAACAACTCCTTTCTTGCTCCCCTTCAAATGTTTGTGCCTTTTGACTTGTTCATTAATTTGTGAAAATACCTTCATAATAAAATATTTACATTAGAAGTTTGAAACTAAAATGTCTTACAAATCTCCTTGGTAGCTAACTATTGTTTATGCTAGCTCAAATAAGATTACATGTTGTCAATAGTGGGAGTTCATTTGTAAAATGTCTGAGAGGTTAAATGAGCATTGGCTTCTCATAGGAGATTTTAATGATGTAACTAATATGCATGAGTAGATGGGTGCACTTTTTCTCAAACCAAAAGCAAAATTTTCAATAATATACAAGATAGGTGCGCTCTTGCAAACTTGGGGTTCTTAGGACAACGCTTCACCAAGACAGAGGATGCAACGATCTTATCAAGGAACATCTGGATAGAGCTCCTTCTAATGTGGCTTGGTTACATAGCTTCATTGGAGCTTATGTCAGACATCTTCCCAAACCTCAATCAAACCATTGTATGAGTCTTGCCTCTTACCTTAGGCATAGTAGAAGGCTTTTCAAATTCAAAGCCGTGTGGATGTTCCACAAGGACTTCCATGATCTTTTAGAGAATAATTAGTGTTCTAGATCTGATAATCTATTTGCCAACACTCATTACTTAGCAGCCACCCTCAAATATTGGAACATCCATGTTGTTGGGAATGTTCTTCATAGGAAACAAAAATCAAAGTAAAGCTGGAGGGTATTCAAAGATAACTCAATCCTAGCCCAAGCCGTTTCCTAGAAGAATTGAAAACCTTCCTTGCAACAAAGTATGAAAATATCCTTTGTCAAGTAATGCTTTTTTCGCTTTAGAAGTCGCTCATTCATTGGTTGAAAGGAGATGATTCCAACACAAGATTTTTCCACATAAGCACCTTCAGTGGCTCTCTAGAATTACCTCTTTGAAGATAGATGATGTCTAGAGTATGGATAATGGCCTTCTCAGTGAGCATGTCTGCAACTTCTTCATGAAACTTCAAAGCAAGAATGATAGCCAAGTCTCTTATAAGGTCTTGTAGTATATCACTTGTCACCTTATCCCAAGAGGATTCTACAAGCCTTTCTAGATTTCTTGTTGAGGATGAGATTCACAAAGCTCTTCATGCCATGAAGACCTTCAAGGCCCTTGGACCATGATAGTCTCCTTGCCATCCCTAATCAACATAACTAGAACATTATAGGTCCCTCTTTTGTTTATTAGATGATCTGCAATGCTTGGCAATTTAGTTTCTTTGACCCTAAACTCATTGAGATTTTCATAACCTTAATTCCTAAAATGGATCCTACTCGATGATCTCAAATGTACTGAATTAGTTTATGTAAATTATAACATTTTAAATAAGGTGATTGTTGACAGGTTGAACGCCTTCATTTCCAAGCTCATAGGTGTTTTTTAATATAGTTTCATTCCTAGGCATAGCACTATAAACATCATTTTTGCCTAAGAGGTCTTCCATGTCATGAAAATGAAAATATAAAGTTTAGGCTACATGACGACTAAGATTGATCTTAAGATAGCTTATGATAGGATTTCCTGGTCATTCCTTCATTAGACTCTTCGTTACTTTGCCATGCCGAAGTCTTTGTGCATTCTAATCATACACTGCACCTCCACAGCTTCTCTATTAGTGTTTTGGAATGACATTTCGATTGCTCTTGTTGCCCCTCAACAAGGTTTCAAATAGAGGGAGCCTTATCTATTTGTGCTTTGCATGGAACAACTTTCCTACTTGATCCTAGCTGATAAGAACTAGAAACTTGTTTATCTATCCATGTAATACCCCCAAGATTTTATATAAAGAATAACTATATTAAATAAACATAAAATAAATTAATTAATTAAATAAAAATATTAATTAAATTCTATCAAACTTAGAATAGCACACAAAATATGAAATAAGAATGAGAAAACATGCAAATAATGATAGAAAATAAGTATAGATGGATGTATAAGTGGCGTTTACATGTAAAGTTGGGTTTCTAAACTAACAACAAATAAAAAAAAGGCCACCCATAAAACCCTCCACACCCAAGAAAGGATTAGAAGAGAAAGAAGTTGGATTAGGATAGAACACTAGAATGGATTATAACTAAGAGTCCTAAATACATTCAAACTAACCCTAATCCTTATCTCATAAACTCCTAAACCAATCCAAACTAACCCTAATCCTATGTAAACCCTAAATAGGTGCTTTCTACTCTCTCTTATTAAAAAACGAGATTCTCTCCTCTTCTTTCTTTTTCTTAGCCGTTCCCAAAATTGACACAAGAAACAAGACAAAAACAACCTAGGAAACTAAACAATAGTTGAGATTTCAAGCCATAGATTCTCATCAAGCCATCCTATAAGGTAAAATCAACATCTAGATTATTAATCCTGTTCTCTTCCCCATCTTGTGAGAATAGATATCCTATCAATAATCTTTGAAACTTTGGTTTATTCCCACCATTGAAATAGATCCTTGAACCATCCCAAAAAGATTTACGAAGCTTCTGTTGAAGTTTTCATTATCATCAAAGGGTTGCAGACAACATAGTATGGTATAAGGATTTTAGTTTTAATGCATAGTTCATGGTCTATAATTTAAAGTATTAGGACATTAAGTGCATGGGACAACAAGAGAGGGAAAACTTTCACAAAAGGACGAATTCATTCTGGTTACCGCAATACTAATACACTCGTTTCCTCCTTCATTTTCTTTATATTTGTTCTGGTTATTGCAATACTTTTTCAATTACCGTGGTGCTATAGTTTTCTACTTCATCTTCTTTTATTTATTTATTCTGGTTACCGCAGTACTACGTCTATTTTCTTTGTCTTTCTTATTCATCATTTTGGTAATCGAGGTAACACAATTTACTATCACGGTACTACGTTTGTTTCTCTTCTCATTTCTTCATTATTTGTTCTGGGCATCGCAATACTCCTTTTCTCTATCATAGTACATAGAAGCAAGTCTAGACTTTGACTCCCCTAATATGTATCCTTTGTACACTATATACTATATTGGATAGAGAGTCATTATGTTACAATTTAAAAGCATTAGAGGATACTTCAAATTACTAAGAGTAATGGTTTGGTTTCAATTTTTAAGGTTGAAGATTCAAGACGGTTAGGATAACAGTGCAAGGACTAGAAGGAACCAAACAAAAAGGTGGAAATGATTTCTAGATTTCAAATTATTATCTTGATTTAAATAAAGTATGCATGTGTGTTTGTTAGCTTAAGAATATGATTTGGATGGAATATGCATGTAAGTTGATAGCTATGGTTATATGATAAATGAACATTATTGTCTGATACTAATGACGAGTGTGATGACCTTAATGCTATTATATGAACTATCTATTAACATGCTTGTAATAGTGTAACACCCCGTTTTCCCCTTGTAGCCCTGGTTCTGATTTCGGAGGGCACAATTGACCAAAATGCCCTCGAACAAAAATAGCAATAGGCATAGTATTTACATGTGCAAATCATAATCAACATCGAGGCCACCTGAGAGACATGATATCACTTTTCTCTTTCTTTCTTTTTTCTATCTTTCTTTAACTGTCCCAACTCCATGAGACTCCCTATCACAAATAACTCATACATGTTCTATAATTTCATAAAACACTTTGAAATCTTTTTAATGAAATAAACCAAATAAACTTTGAAATATAATTCTATTCAAATCCAAGGGATACAATGACCTTTAAATCAAATCAATGAAATATCTTTGAAAAACTAGGGCCAATGTGCCCAACTGAAATAAAACTATGAAAAAGGTAAATTACGAATATAACTACAAGGGTAAACTCCCATTAGCCACGCAGCCCTTGCTCACTGGTTTCCTAAAATGTTAGAAAAGAAAGGGTATGCTCAAAGAGCCTAGTGAATCATCCCAAATGTTTAAATCGTTATTTCAATCAAATAAAACACATATATCAAACACTTTAATAGATTTGGTATTCAAATAGTTAGTTTTTTATCAGTTGACATTAAGAATGAAAAGAATCCACTTTAGTGTTTCAAATATAGGGAGTGGGATCAATCCAAATGCTCAAACCCTTCTCATCCGTGAAGTGGGGTCGATCCAAACACTCAGTATACCAATTCGGGAAGTGGGGTCAATTCAGACTCACAATTCCAATCAATTCAAGTAACAATAACTGACAAGCTGGGTTCAGGTTGAAACATTCATGATGAAATCCATCGCTACGTCGGTATGTGGGTATAATTTTTATTAATCTTTCTTTAATTAAAAATCACATTAATAATGGATTAAATCAGATATATCATTCAATAATAGGCATGTGAGCATCATAAACATGGTAGTCATCATTCAATAGGCATGTTACTTAATCATTAATATAACATAGATTCATGATATCACTCGTATTCTTGAAAGCATGCATCATCATTCATTAATTATGTAAATTCAACCATTATGCATATTCAACTCAAAGCATAATAGTCAATCAAAATGATTAATTGGAATTCCTTTTGTTTCTTCAATTATTGAAAAGAAGTTAAGCTTGATTCAAATTCCACGTTTTAAATGAAATGAGTGGGCTAGAATCATCATTCTATGCAATCTGATAGTATGGTGGAAAGGAATTTATTTAAATCAAAATAATGGTTTAAAACTCGAAAATCACTTCCACCTTAGCCTTGTTCTTTTTAGTCCTTGTGTTGTTATTCAAGCCTTTTTGAGTCTTCAACCTTAACGATTAAGATTTAAGACATTATTCTTAAAGATGCATGTGTTCTTAACACTTTTAAAGTATACTCTAATGATTCACTATCCTATATGGCATATAATATGCTAGGAGCCTAAGATGTCATATTACATGAGTCTAAGTGTGTTCTTGCTTCTGTGTACCGCAATAGAAGAAGGGAATATCGCAATAATTAGAAAGCATGAGTAAGAAATGAGAAGTGCAAATGCACTACTATGGTAAGCTACCATAGTAATTAGTGAGAATTGCAGAAGGTTGGTTACACTAACATGGTAGAGTATGATAGTAACCAGAGTGGATCACAAAAGAATGGTCGTATCAGTGCGGAAGGCTATTGCGGTAACCAGAGGAAATCACAGAAGAATAAACATATTACCACGAAAGGCTATCACAATAATCAGAGGGGAATATTGAATAAAGTGAGAGCAATACCGCAATAATAGTGATCAATACTATCGTAATTAGCATGAAAATCAGATTTTTGTGCATGTTTCTCCCATCCTTTGTTCTCCTATGTCCTTGACATCCTAATACCTCAAAATCTAGACCACGAACCATGCATTGAGACTTAGATAGAGTTGTTATACCTTCTTTAATCCATTCAACCCCTTGATAGAAGTAAACTAACATGTTAGAAATTTGTCACAAATGATTCTAACCTCAAAAAGATGAAGAACAGTACGTGATTAACTATCTATGGTTTGGTTTTACCTTGTAGAACATCCAGAAGGTGGTTATATGGATTGAACTTGCCACTGTTATGTAATATTCTAGGTTTCTTTTCTTCTTTTTGCTATGGTGTTGTGTGGGATGGTTAGGGGATGAAAGAATGCCAAGAAGACGGTTAGGAGAAAAAGAAGAGATTGCGATTCGTGCTTTCTTGAATAGTGAGAATGGGTTGTTCATGTTAGGTTTATTTAGAATTCAATTTGGATGGGTTTAATAAGTTTTCTGTTGTTTCCTTCATAGAACTCTTTCCTAAAGTCTTCTCCTTTTATTTTACTTGTTTCTTGGGCACAAAGTATTAATAAGTGACAATTTTAGAATAAGCCATCATGTTTGGAAACTTTACACAAGCGTTTTTGTGCAAGTTTTACATACTACTACAATAGTGGGATGCATTACCATGGTAAATAGAACACAGTGTATTTTCTAATTGTTCTAGGCAAACCATGCACTACCAAGGTTGTGATATTCATTACCACGATAACTAGAACGTTGCTCAATGCAAATTTACGTGTAGCATCCTAGGTTTGATGATCCCTTTGTACATTTAGTTGTACATCTTTCACATCATTATTTCCATGGTTTTCTCAAAGTTTAGTTTAAACTAATTATTTTATTTGATATAATTACCGAATAAAATTTTGGAGTATTATAAATAATGATGGAATGATGACAACCATGTTGATAATGTATCCTTGTACTTACGTGTGGCAATTTGTGTCATCGTGTCATAAATGGGTCGTGTCGTAAACGAGTCGTGTCATACATATTGTAAATGGGTCGTGTCGCAACCGTGTTTATAATCGTGTACCTGTATATGACCTATTTAACTTTTTATAATCAATTTTTAAAATAATTTTTTATAAAAAATATTAATAAAAATATAAAATATATTAAAAATAAATTAAAATTTTCAAAAATTATATCTTAAAAATAAATAAATAAATTACACTATTAACAAATTAATAAATATATTAATTTTAAATGAACTTATTTATAATTTATCTCTTAACTTATGCATAATCGTATTAAACATGTCATTTTGGGTTTATCAAGTTAACCTGTTTATGACCTGCATTTAGTTGTGTCTAATCATGTTTGACCCGTTTTGACCCAAACCTGTTTATGCTAAACCCAAGCCCGTTAACTTCGTGTCGTATTCGTGTCGGGTTATTGTGTCGTGTCACAAATTGCCACCCCTACTTGTACTCTTTAAAGTATATAGTTGATTGTGTATGCCATGAATATGACATTCCATTAATGAAAGATTGATAAAGATCTTAACCACATACCAACACGATAACGTTCTAATGGGCATTATCGTGAGTGTTCCAATCAGAAACTGGCTTGTCGGTTATTTGATTAATTGTGTTATGAGATTTTATTGAGATGGAATTGGGAGTCCAAATAGACCCTACTTCCCCAATTGATGAACTGGGTGTCCAGAAAGAACTCACTTCACAAATGAGATGGGTTTGATTTGAGTGTCCAGAATAAACCTCACTCCCCATATGTGAAACACTGTGGAAAAATCCTTTCGATCTTAATGTTAACTATTAAACAACCAATTGTTTGAATCACCTAATATATAAAAGTGTTTAGCATATATATTGTGTTATGTGACTCGAGGCGATAGATTCTGAGCGCCTCGACCGTGCGATGAGCCTCGAGTCACATATTGGATCATCTGTGTTTTGAATCTTCACCGTTTGATTATCTTCGAGATTCGTTACCGCCTTGATTCCTCATCTGAACCACACGATCAGCCTCGAATGCAGTAACGATTCTGATTTCTGTTTTGATCTGGGCTGTGATCTTGACCGTTGGATTGATAAGATCGAGTTTGTGCCTTCCGATTTTGGTGATCTGGTGCACCTGGACGTCGTTTAAGCCTTCAATCCTGTCCGTGAGATTCTAGATTTTACAGATGATGGATTTCTGGCCATTGGATCGTGTTTCTAATTA
>JAJIYU010005363.1:0-22476 GCA_030144865.1 Tinospora cordifolia
CCCCGCCCGGCCTGGGGCCCTGGGCCCCCGGCCCCGCCCCCCCCCCCCCCCCCCCCCCCAATTAACCCTTTTTTTTTCACATTCCCCCCTTTTTAATATATATACATATATACCTCAAAATTCAGCATTTTTTTAAATCATCAAAAATTATTTGATCTTTATTTCACATCTAAACTTTTCATTGTACATCAATTTCTATCATTTATTTCATTATTTTCTCCTAAAATTGAAAAATTCACCAAAAATTTCCTTTTCTTCCCAAAAATTCTATTAATTACACCAAAAATTTCATAAAAATTCAACAATCAATCCCAAAAATTGTTTTCCTCAAGAAAACATATTTTCCTTATAATTTCACATATTTTCTCCTCAATTTTGCATTATTTCCCATTTTTCTCATTTTTCTTCAATAAATAATATAAATTTGAGAAAAATTGATGTAAATCATTGTATTTCCATTAAAAAATTTCAGAAAATGTATATATCGGACCCGAATATTTTTGTGTATCAAAACATGGGTCGTCACACATTTTGTGATTTTTTTAAAATATGTTTTCTAGACATTCTCAAAAGAATCAGCTTCATTGTATATTTCAGTGTTGAACTAAACTCTCAATGCTTCGTTGAATGCTCATTGTACATTGTATTTTGTTACTTAATAGTTATGGGCATACTCTATTAACTTCAACGAATATATATCTCAACACAGCCTACATGTCTTTGTAGATGTTTTCTTGGCTCAAAGTAATTCTAGGAAAAATCTTAGCCTGTCATCATGAAATTGGCTCTTGCAAGAGGGAAAATTTACTGCAGGTCTTGTGGCTCACAAGAGTGGTGCACCTAATTGATTCTTCGAATTTGTTTTTATATTTTTTTATTAATTTGGTTTAATGGTTTTCATTTGTTTTCTTTCTAGTGTCTTTTGGACTTGTAAATA
The DNA here is from genome assembly GCA_030144865.1 of Tinospora cordifolia. Lineage (NCBI taxonomy): Eukaryota > Viridiplantae > Streptophyta > Magnoliopsida > Ranunculales > Menispermaceae > Tinospora > Tinospora cordifolia. The sequence goes on from JAJIYU010005363.1 coordinate 938, forward strand.
GTTTTCTACTGTAAGGTTATTATGTTGTATATCATTAGCAAGTTTAGTCTTTTGGTGAAAATCAAAGTACAGTTATTCTTTCAAGTTGTATGATAGTGCACAAATTTTTCTGATTTTGACTGACAGTGGTTTCCATTCCCTTGTAATCAAAATTACTGTTGTCTTAGATGAATGTCCTGTGGAATTTGATCATGTATAACAACCGGTATTTCAAATGTAAGAACAGAATTGAATGCATTCGGCTTTTCTTTATTAATTTTCTCTTCTTTTGCCTCATCTCCACATCTGTTGCTAAGGACAATTTCATCTGTAAGCATAATTAAGACCTCACATGATAAATATAATAAACAAAGAACCAACACCCAAAAAACTGCAAGAGAGTCACCGAAGGTGCATTGTTTAATTATGCAAAATTTGTTGCAAAATTCAATCTACATAAAGAAACTATGACAACAAAAAGTAATTCAACATTAAATTGTTTAATTACTTAACATGTTAAGACTTCTAGCTAACTTCAAGAAATGAGTATATTGTTTGAAGCCAACTACAATCTTCATTATAAAAAATAAGAGGCAACAAATGCCAATAACTACTATAAGCTTCCTTATAGTTGTTATCCCCATTGAAGCCAAACTCTTCTTTGAGTGCATGTGTTGTTTGACCAATCTAGCATTCTCTATTGTAAGCTTCGATTTTGGCTTTCCAATATTGAAATCTTTGCATTCACCTCGTCTAATTGATTACAGAGACAACTTGTTACTAATTCAAAATGCTCTACTTTTTCCCTTAAACTCCCAATCTTTGTAACAAAGGGATAGCAAATTTCTTTGAGCTCAGAAGATGGAATGGGGTCCAACTACCTAAACTAACCACAATCCTCCTCTATCTGACATAAAACCCAAATAAGCATTCATTAGCAAACATAATAATTTACTTTAAATACCACTCATATGTCACGTGGTTTTTTCGTACTTACTTGCCAATATTGGCATCTTAAGAACCTCCGTCTAGGGTTATCATGCTTGCATTTGTGATAGTTATTGACCACATCAGCATTTTCCATGTTAACTGTGAGCTCACTTGATGATGACATTCTATATTCAAGATAAATATCAAGATTTAAAACAATTAAAATATAAATATCAATCGTCTCATTCATAAACCAACATTAACATAAAAGAAAAGGTTGTCACGCAATATAATGAAGTAAAATAATAATAGTCCCAATATTTAGGCAAATAAATAATGAATTAAAACATAAAAAAATATATATTAATAAATTACAACAAATATTGTGATGTTAAAGTAGTAGGGTGTGCATATAAATATTTTTCATGTGCAATGGACTGCATCTAAGGACATGAGTTAAAAATGAAAATTTTCATTTAGTAACTTTATAGAAATAGATATTTTATGAGTCTCATTAATTTCCACATTCCAATCTTGTAATGTACCAGTAATAATTCACACTAATAGTTTTGTACGATGGTGTAAGAAATTAACTGGTGCCTAGATTAATTTGATCTATTCTGCTGTTGGAAAGAAATTTATGCCACTTATATAATGAGTTTTCTTAACATTGTTTCAAGACCTCGGAAAGCAAAACATGGCTCTTTGAAATCTTAATCAACTAAATGTTGAAGTCAACAATTTTATTCTCTATTGGCATGAAAGTTCAACTAAATGATGAATTCAACAATTAAAAAAAAAGGAGCAGAATAAGGGCTACAATTGATGAAATCCCTTTACACAATCAATTTTGAACTCTGTAAGGTAATCTAGGACCCAAGATACTATACGATTAGAGTTCAGCTTCACAGTAACTTTGTTTGGTGAATGTTCCTAATTATGAATTTTGGTTCTGGGTTTAGGATACAATCAACATATGTCAACAATGCCAATGTTTGATAGTAAAGCTAGACCAAAGCTTTGACCAAAATAAAAATGTAAAATGGACAAACTAGTTTAAATATTTCTCAAACTAAGTTGATATGAATGATTATCATCAATTATTGATATCAAAAGAGTAGTGCTGGCACAATCGTTGAAATCTTGAATTAGAATTGAATCATTTTAGAGCTTAAGATTGAAGAAAGATTTGAGTTGATGAATTATAATATTTACACACATGAAATTGTTTGTTTTTGCATGCCTTATTCACTGTTTCTAGTTCCGCAGGTTTGTCAACTAGTTCCTCACGAAGAAACAATTCCTCTCGTCTTTCCTATTTCGTTATTGCTGCTCTTTGGACCATAACCAAAATGCTTGTTGGAAGGTGAGAAGACCTTGGAATGTAGCTATTCGTTAGACTAGAACGAACCATGGCTGTGGCTCATCGGACCAGATCGCTCAATGAAATAGTATGAATCATCTATACTTGTTGAACCAACAGGACACACAAAGCCCTCTCGTCATTCAACGCTCATCTGTGTGAAACGTTCTTTGCAAAATGAAAAGGAAATTGCTACTGTTGTACTCGTTGGACCAGAACGAACCATTGAGTCTTGTTTCCTCTCCTTTTCTCTCGTCTTCTTTAATCAGAGTGCACCAGGGACATTAGGGTTCGTGATAGAGTTTTTCTTCCTTTGTGCTTAGAACGCACACAACCTTTCGTCTTCTTCAATCTCAGCGCACCAGAGAAGTTAGGGTTCGTGACAGTTGTTTTCTTCCATTTTCTTCCTTTGTGCTCAAAACACACATAGCCTTTCTTATTTCGGTGGTGAAATTAGGTACATTCAAGATTATTTTCTTCAATTTTGGGCAGTCTTCACAATATAATCACTTAAAACCCATGTCATCTACTATTTCATATGCCACATCAATGCCAAATCAGCAATGAAGTGTGTCCACAACTTCTAGGATACAATTGCAACAATAGTGAATAGGTTTGTATTTTTTTTTTGCTAATTTCAAAAGGTTAGGATATATTTGTCGAAATTTGAATAGGTTAGGATTTTTTTAACTATTAACCCTTTTTCTTCAATAATGGGTACGGAGGGGATGGCGAGGGATGCAAATATTGATGAAAAATGATGGTCAAAAGCAACTTTACTTCTTTTTGTCAAAAATTGCATGTAATTTGGAATTACAAGTGAAATTGATGATGTTATTGCTGAAATAATGGAGTTAATAGGAGAAATACTACAAAAAAATAAGGCTACTACAACAATCACAATATGATATTTTTTGTGAAATGTCATAATATAATAGTATTAATGATTATTAAGAAACATCCTCTTTAAGTAAGTATAAATTTTATACAAAATATTTGTTTTGAAAACGATGTCTTACAATAGTATTAAGACATTTGTAAAATGTCATTACTTTTTTATGCTAGTACAATGTTTTTAAAAACGTTATAACTGATTGTTAGTCGCTTTATCACGATGTTTTATTCATACGTCATAGTATACATTAACAATGATGCTATAACAACAATCCAAATATAACGTATTTTGTAAAACATCATAATATAAATTATTAAGGACGTCATAATGTGAAACGTCCTCATTAAGTATGTATAATTTTTATGGAATACATTTTTGTTGCAAACGATGTCTAATAATATTATTGTGATGTTTCACAAACATCGTAGCTTTGTTATGATATTACAACGTATACAAAAATGTCCTAAACATTGTTATAAATTTTATCAAAACGTTTTTTCCTAATCGTCATTATATACACATCAACAATGACACTATAACGACAATCAAAATATGACGTTTGATAGACATGTCATAATATAATAACGTTAATGACATTTTTTTTGTAAGATGTTATAATTAAGTTTATAAAAGATGTATGTTTTGCAAATGATGAAAAAAATAAAATAGCATTATGTATCATAATCTAATATAAATTCATATTGTGCATATATAATCTATTGTATAATACATGCATTTTTATTCATAGTTTTTAATGTTTTAAAAAAATACATTACCCTTCCTTTTGCCCTGAGCAAGTTTTGCCCTCACAAATAGAGAGACAAGTTTTCCCTGTGCCGTAAACAAAGAGAAAGAAAGATAAGGAAAAAGGAATGGAAAAGAACAGTTTGTTGTATGCCCAAATCATTCTCATGAGAGGAAGACGAAACGACAGAGAAAAAAGAGGGTGCAATTCACAAAGAAAGGAAAAAGAGGTGCTTTCTATCAAGTTATTCTTGCTTTTGTTTTTTCATGGTTGTTTGATTGTTGTTTTGTTCTTCTTCAAAATTACATTTAGGGCTATTATTGCGTTTAGGGTTGTTTGTTGTTTCTTCTTCTTCAAGAAATTTGTTGTTACCCATCTTGCATTGAGGGCATATCCTTCTACTACCCAAAAAATGATATGTTTTAATAGAATTGCAAACCCAAAAAATATTGGTAACAGAAAATATTTTTAAATAAATAATTTCTTTTCTGGATTTATAGAACCAAAAACCCCGAAAATCCATTTGTTTACACCACTGAAAACCCAAAAAAAATCCATTTTTTATAGAACTGTAAACCCAGAAAATCTATTCTTTTATAGAATCGCAAACCCAGAAAATGAAATCTTTTAGCAGAATCACTAACCCAAAAGATATTGTTAAATAAATAATTTATTTTCTGGATTTACAGAATGACAAACCCAAAAAATCCATGTTTTTGTGGAATCACAAACCTAGAAAATGGTATCTTTTAACAGAACCACAAACCCAAAATATATTATTATATAAACAATTTCTTTTTAAAAAAAATTTAAAATGCTATCATTAGTAGAAGAGAAGACAATTTATTTTACTCTGTATAAGTACACAACAATTTAATTTAAAATGCTATCATTGTTTTACCCATCTTCCATTAAGGGCAAATATAAATAAGTATACTACGATGTGATTATCATTAGAAGAAGAGAAGGCTTACAAGTTAAGCATGTCGCACTCCATAAATATATATTATTAACTTAATTGTACTCAACTGCTTTTGCTTTTTGGATTATACATTATTTGAAAAAATTTTATATTAATTTTTTCTTTTTTCAAATTCATCTAAACTCGTCAAATCATTTAATTAGTAGCAAACTGATTAGAAGTAATAAAAATATATTAAAATGAACAATTCTAAATAATTACTAGCTTAAATGCAATCCCTTTTTTATCTTTCTTTATTACTTAAAATATATAAAATCTATAAGCTCAATAAGAAGTGCATTAAATAATTTATTAATGCAGATAGTATTACGATCTAGCACCATCTCTTCTTGTATTCCTACCCCCACTAGCATTATAATCAATGGTTCAATTAGGCACTCTAATTTTGAAACTATAGAATCAATGTTTCTTTTCATGCATTATTTTGCTTTGACTCTTGATCTATTGTCACCAATAGTGCAGTACCATTATAGTAATTATATACCATAGAATATCTTCTTGATTATGTCTTGTTAGCCCGTGGTGGGGGGAACACTTACACATAAAGCATGACCATCCATGTGGCAATTTTTTAATAAAATTAGTAAATCCCAATAAAAGAATTCTAATTGGTTCAATTACAACTTTCTTCTACTATTGATGATATGCCATTTTGAAAATAAGAAAGAAAACAAAGGCCAATGCTAAATTATATGATAAATTATGTCCGAAAAACATTTTAGATGACAAAGCACGGGACTTATTTGTAAATGAGAAATTATCTTCAGAATTTGAGGTGATGATATCTTGTCTCTATAAGTGTGAGTCATAGTGAACCAAAAAAGAATTTCAGTTGTACTAATGTCTTTGGTAAACATTGTTCTTATATATATTGTTCTTGTAGGCCACAAGTAATAAATTCAAATAGATTAGAAGCAAAAATAAGCTTCTACACGCTTTGAGTCATAAGGGTTATGCTAGATTGGAGCATGAAATGGTAAGTATAATCTAGTTAAAGTGTTTCTTAACTATATATTTTTTGCAATATTATGCTTTAGTTTCTATTTGTCATGTCTTGTAGATGCAAGAAAATTCGAAGTTGTCATATATTTCAAGGGTGGACTCGTGGACTTAAAGACATCTAAGAATGAATAACACACCTTTAAATGGAGCAATAAGTGAAACATTGGTAATTCAATTCCTCAATTGTCTATTTATAATAATATGCTTTATTATGATAAATTAATAAATGTATTAATATTGAATTGTAGGAAAAAATGAAAGACTTTAGCCAAAATTTTACTGCATCAATAGGGATGGATAACATAAAAAATAATGTTCTAACCCACATATTAGGACCAGAAAGGCATGAGCGTGTTCGAAGGCATGGCTTTGGAGTTACCTCCTCAAGTGTTGACGCATGTAGTCGAAAAAGAGAAAGAGAAAAAAAAACTAGAAGAGACAATCGCTCATCTTAAACAAGAAACTGAAAGAATGAAAGATGCACAAAAGAGAGCAAAATTTCTTTTACAACAATTATGTCAGGTATACTCAGTCATATAATATATAATAATTTTTATTACAAAGATATAAATTACTTTCTGGGACATTTATTCAATGTCATTTAATTACTATAGTTGCTATCCAAATATCAAATCTATTGAGTATAACTTATTTTATATCTTTAAAACTGAAATGCATGTTGATTTGAGGATAATTGAATGAGATATTAATTTTTCTTTCTTGTGGTTGTTAAGACTTTCATTCTTATATGATATGTAAAATCTTTTTGTACTTCAATGGCTTCATAATATGACCTAAAGTTACACTTGAGACACAAGGCAAAAACCCCTAAAGTTTCAATTGGTTAATTCAGAATTCAAATGCACTTAAATCCAATAAGATGGTGGTCACAATCAATGAGCACACATATTGATATATCGAATTTAGATTATATAGAAATTTCTTATTATTATTATCTTTTTATCTTAATAGAAATGTTGCTTTTCTTTGAATTTCGGATTCAAGCTTGAAAATAGCACACATATTTAAATGATGCACCCTCTTATGTAATCCAAATTGTTGTGTTGCCCTTGCATTGAATTTTTATGTTATTCAATAACTCTAAGTTTTTATTCAGCAATGTCCATGCTATTCATTAGTAATTTGAGCATGTGTTAAATGCAATAATTTATTTTTTTAAAATTTGTTTAACAGGGTCAAGGTACAAGTGTTGATATTTTTGATATTATAAAAAACCAAACTCAGGTAAACTATCATGTTATGGTTGAAATTTATTAATTTATTTCTAAACTTTGTTTAACTAGTATCTTTATCTTTTATTAGTTGGATGTAGTCACGACGAGGAATTCAAACTGGAAGAAACACGTCTTCCAAAAGAAAACGACAATTGCTTGTTATTGCATTAGTACCCAAAAGATGGTGAAGATGTTATTGTAGCTAAAGCAAAATTTTCATCAATGGATTATACAACAAGAGTTTACAATGCACCTCTTACAAGGGTTGTTACAGAGTTTGCATGAACAATGTCATTGATCAAAGTGTTGAATTATATAGAAAAACAGGTGATGCAAAAAACGTGGGCGATGCTTTAGGAACCACCGTAGCATGGTCTAAATATTTTATCAAATTAATTTAGACAAAGACAAGGTAAGCTTTGAATTAGACTTTTAACATATTTTAAGAGGTACTTTTTTTTTTCAATTGCAATAAAACAAAGAAGATGTTGTCAAATTTTTTAAAATACTAGTAACAAGCTTTTAATTATACTTATAAATTTTTATTGTTAAAAATAACCATTATTATATATCATGTAATGTTCATTAATTATATCTTTTTTACATGTCTTTTTTGAAGCTAGGTATGTCAAAGATTTTTCTTAGATTCAGTTAGCTCGAATGGCTTTTAATAATATTAAATTTTGTAGTACGTACTAGCTTTTTTGAAATCAAGATTTATTAAACTTGTTATTGATTTTATGATATTTATTGTAACTCTAACTTTTTATATTAAGGGTATAAATTTTGGTGTCACCTTTTTTATGTTTGTAATTCATGTTATTATATCAGTCACTATACTAGAGGAAAATATTACAACAAATAATATATGGACTTAGACTTATAATTTAGAAAAGTAAATATTTTTATATATATTATAATATGTTTCAAAAAGTTATTGAGAACATTTTCAATTATCTAAAATCTTCATATTTATTTGCGCAATGTTTGTAAAACATTTTAAATAAAATTTTAGAGGATATTTCGTAAATGTCACATGAAGCTATGATGACGTTTTAACAATGTTCTAAATAAAAGGTATTGATGACGTTTTTAAAATGTTCTCGATGCAGAAATTTATGATAGTTTCAAAACGTCCAAAATAAAAATATTAATGACATTTTGCAAGCATATTCTATGAGTACTAAACACATTTTGCAAACATCATCTATGTATATATTAAGGATATTTTTAAAACATCGTTGATATGTTTTTTGATGATGTTTGTAATATGTCTTTGATACTATATTTAAGGACGTTTTGTAAACATCTTTCATTCATGCATTAAAGAAATTTAGAAAAACATCCTCTATATATTTTTATAAGGACAATTTCATCAACGTCGTTATATAGTAACAAGAATGTTTAGAAATTGTTGTTAAAAAAGAATTGTAATTAGGACGTCAAAATTGAGAACATTTGATAAAACTCTTAAAATTGTTTATAGGACATTTTTCAAACGTCCTCATATGGTGAATTTTTTGTAGTCAAAATTGAAGAAGATATTTAGCTAGCACCTTTATAGAAATTGATGGATCAGAGACCAAGAAGGAAGCAGTAAATCGATGTGTCCAAGGTTTGTTAATGTTTAAACTACTAAAACGAATGAATTGGCTTTAATTTATTCGTCTTGAAAAAACTTGTCTAGTTATTTTCCTTTTATTTTTTCAAGGATTTGATAAAAAAAAATGCATAAAATCAGTAAGCATCTCCGTCGAGACCCCTTCCATAGGCCAAAAGGTGGCCCGACTAGCATGGTGGCTTAATGAACTCACTCATCGAATCAAGTTTGCCCAATCATCGTTAAGCCTTTCCAACCAATACCATCAAGCCACACCAGAGTAATTTAAACATCTACTCTGTAAAGTGCGAAAGTAAACAAAATATTACATACAATCTTGCTCTCCAAAGTAAATAGTTTGACCCTTGGTTACAGACATAAAAGTGACCGACCTCTAATAGGACCCAAAAAGAAAAAAGGAACCACTCATTGAACTAGGCTATCACCATGCATTTCTCCTTATCAGCCGCTGAGGAACCTAAAATGTTAGTAAAGTAGTAAACCTAATATACAACGTGGCTCAGTGAGTAGTAAAACTAGTATATCACAAATAACTCGCATTCCAAAAATAGTGCATGTATGCATGAATAATAGTGACAGACTCATGGCATGTAGCAAAAACAGTTATAAACAATGCAACAATTAAAGAAGACTAGTTTAAATACATGCAGCTCAAAATTGTATCAGGACTAGGGTTCAAATTATCAAATTCAACCCTATGGTCATTGCTCGAGCGAGTCATGAGTCAGGCATATCGGCCACTCAAGCAGGTCATGAGTTAGGCGTATTTATCGAATACCCTAACCCCGCACTCAATCCTCAAGTGTCATACTCAAGCAGGTCTGAAGGTAGGCGCACTGATCATACACCCTAACATCGACGCTCGGACCTCGAATCTAATCTCAATCACATCGTATACCTTGACCCCACGCTTAAACCTCGAGCCTATGGTCTCACTATTGGTACACGACCACATATATTTCAAAATTACTTAATGTAGCTGAATCACAGAAAACCATACAACCAATGTCATATCAATCATAATTTATGCAAAGAATACAGTTAAAGTAACATCTGAATTAAACCACTTACTTCGGATCTTGCGCACTAATGTCCCATTGACACTTGGCTCAGTCCTGCCATATACGCTCAAATCAGCGTCATTAAAACTCAATTTTAGTTTTTTTGTAAAGCATGGTTCAATTCTAATTCAACTGTCTCTAACCGATCTTAATAGGCCCAAATTTTACTCGGTCAATTTGGTCAACCAGTCAATAGGTCAATTGGTCAAACTCAATCAAAATTAGTCAACATGACCAATCTTGGTAAAATTCAATCAAAATGGGTCAATTTGGGTCAAACTAAATCAAATTGATCAAAAATTTCAATTTTTTCATACTTAGTTAAATTTTCAACTCTTTGTTCTACCTATGCAGCAAATTTGTCAATTTTTCTGCGATCAATCCGTATGTCAGAATTACATAAAACATTTTAGATTTAATCTTTATTCCCTAAATATTCCCAGAATTTTAGTTTTCAATTTTTCAACTCCATTTGATAGAATTACGTGGGATAACAGGGACTTTAATTTTGGGCCTTTTTGTTTTATCTACGCAGTAAGCTTTTTGATTTTCTTGTGATCAATCTCTACATTGGATTTGCACAAAACTTTCCAAATTTGACTTTCACTCCACAAATATTTACCAAATTTTTATTTTTTGATTTTTAGACTTCATTTGATACAATTTTCAATTGGGATATCAGGAACCTCCGTTTCCCAGGTTGCATGTGACATGCAATCACTGGTCGCATAATCTGACCTACTTACCCAACTCAAATTTGGCTGAAATTTGGTACTGAAATTTGGTCACTAAATTGATCCCCCAAATTTTCATCCAAGTTAAAAAAATTATGGGTTCATGTTTTCCACTGTTTTTCAAGTATCAATCTCTCCTATTAAACTTCCAATCTAAAGGTCATTTCTTGCATCTATCATAATTACTAAGATCATAAAAGATTCACTAATTAAAATTTATTTAAAACAATAAGCAAATGTGTCTAAAATTGCATTCAAACACACTCTCCAACACTTAATATGCATTTGCAAACTCTAAAATTTTTCTAAGTGTCAAAACAACTACTTAACAACGAACCTTTTCATGCATATAACGTCATGAATACAAAAGCTTATTGCATGAGTTTTATATCTTCCTGGAGCCTCAAGTGCGAGGTTTAAACACAGCAAAAGTTGGCCCAATCGAACTTTCCTAATATCTTCAACCATTGCCCCGAAGTTGCTCCCAAAACGTGTTCTGCTATCACAGTTCGGTAGCAACCATCTTCGACACCTCAGAAATCATGTTCCAGATATTAGGAAACAACCTCTCAAAAATTGGATCAACACACTTTTCCAGCAGTCTCAGCTTGTAACTATGTAGACCAGCATATTTTTGTGGTAGTTGCAGTCTCTAATGGCTTGGGGATTCGACAAAAGCTTGCACATTCTTGAAGAGGGCAGTGAGAGCTTTCCAAAGACTATAAGAACGTGCAAATCTGAGTTGGGACGAAAGAGATATGGGGGCTTGAAGTTAGGGTGTTGTAGTTGAAATTTCCATAAATATGAGTTTTGTTGTGACTTTGGGGGGCTAGTTCATGGTCCAAATGCTACCACGTGGCCACACATGAGATCTTGGGGGTGCCATGGCAAGGTACCCTGTCGGCTGAAGTCTCAGTGTCCGATCGACGACGGTGTCAGTGGTCGAAAATCACGGATCAAAACCATAGGTGAGGGCTGGTTTTTTTGCTAATGGTTTGTTGGAAATAGGGAAGAAAAGAAGAAGAAGAAAGAGGAGGGGAAAAGGAGAAGAGGGTTGGGTGCAATGGCCGGCCCATGCACCTAGCCTAGCCCACATGGGCCTGGGCAGACCATGCCCATGAGCCTGGGCTGCCCATGTGGGTTTTTTTTTTGTTTTTTTGTTTTTTTTCTTTATATATATATACAGACACACACACACATTTTAATTAATTAATCAATTTTTTCCCTTACCAATTATTATTATTCTTATTATTATCATTATTATTACTATTAACTTATATATATTCAACCCAAAAATAACATTTTTCTCTCAAAAATGAAATAAATACCCAAAAATTCATTATTTCTTTCTAAAAATTTAAATAAATTTTTTAAAAATTATATTTTCTCCCAAAAATCACATTCCTTCAAAAATTAGCATATTCTCTTCTCAAAAATCACATTGCTCAATTTATCTAATTTTCGTCAATTAAATGGATAAAATTAAAAAAATTCATATATTTTTATTAAAAAATTTTAGAAAATATGCAAAAATACATACATCAAACCCATCAACTTGGTGTTCTAAAATATGTGTCGTTACAGTGTACCCCCCAAATACAAAATTTTGTCCTCAAAATTTATAATTGTGTAGATAATACAAGTCAAGGAGTAATACTCATCAACTCAAGATAACGCCGGATCATAAAATCTTCACTATCCCATGTATTTTGCGCAGCACCATGGAACTGCCTGAGTACTCATTCTATCGGTATCTCCTTGTTGCTCCTCTTCCTCACAGCTCAATAATCAATGGTCATAGGCATCTCATCATATGTACAGTCCTCTCGCAACTCTATGTGCCTCCAATCAATAACATGCATGGGATCGAGGTGATACTTCCTCAACATAGAAACGTGGAACACGTTATGCAAACCCGATAGCTATGGCGACAATGCTAGCATATAAGCAACAAGGCCTATCCTCTCAATGATCTCCAAAGGCCCAATATATCTCGGGCGAACTTCCCTAAAATCTCGAAGTGTGTTTGCCCCTTTCTAGGTGAAATATGGAGGAGGGCATGGTCACCAACCTCAAACTCAACAACCCTTCTTTGGTTATCAGCATAACTTTTCTGTCAGTCCTAAGCGACTTTTAGATTCTACCCGATCCTGTATCTTCTCATTCTGCTCCTGTATGAATCAAGGCCCAAGACTGCTCTATCATCAATCTCCGCCCAACAGGCAGGGAATCTACATGTTGCCTCAAATGGTGTCATCCCTATGCTCGATTGGTAGCTGTTATTGTAGGCAAACTCGCACAAGGCCAAATGATCCTCTCAGCTACCACCAAAATCTATAATGTAGGAATGTAACATATCCTCCAAAATCTGGATCATCATAGCTATCCCTAACCAAGGTGGGGGTTGATACTACTATGGCAGTAGTAAAATGAAACTGATAGTTGAGTTGAGACTTCACTCCTAAGTTTGGATCTTGAATAGGAAACTGATCTTTGGGCATTACTTTTGATATTATGAAATAATAGGGGGATACGAAGGAAGGTCCTTTTAGTCTTAATGACAACCATGAATAATTGAACTGTATGAATTGCCTAATATTTGACCAGTGTGTGCATGTTTTGTATTTTGACTTTAACAATACTTGAGACGTACTATGTATGATCTACTAGGCTCTCAAAATAACCTCACTCACTCTTTTTTAGGTAATCATTGAAAATACTAGTGTTGACAAGTAGTAAGAGTTCTGCTATTAGTAGTCTTACCCATCACAGTTGAAGACATTATAGGGATAGAAATTTATTTCTTATTTTTTAGTTGTAGAGCATGAGTCCCACTATTTATTTTATTTATTTATTTGTTGGAGTTCGGCCATTGGGTCAAATTTATTTTATTTGAACCTCAACCAAGGGGTCATTGTTTAGTAATTATCAATGTTGATTCAAAGTCTTTTAGAGTTTATATATATCATCCCAAGGTTTTTTATTATTCATGTTATGAATCAGATATTCACTCTGATATATTATGAGATATGACTTGGTGCAACTAGGAGATCAGTGATGTGAGAAATAAGTAATACTAGAGGTTTTCAGGGTGATTCACTTAGCCTGATAAAGCTTTTTCCTGGAGCTCGTCGAGCTGAGACTTTAACTCAATCAGTTCTACTAGAGCCATTCTATAAGGGGGTATGGTTATAGGGTTGGTTTCAGATCAAGTTCAATCTTGAACTCTAATTCTCTAGCAAGTGGTAGTCTGAATAAGTCGTCTGGGAACACATCCTCGTACTCACTAACCACTACTAGGTATTGTATTCTCTTTAATTCAATAGGTTCTCCTTTAGATGATTCCTCGAACTCAATCTTCTACATTAGGCAGTTCATCATAGCAAAGGTTGGACTTCTCGGTGGTCTCCGCATATCTCTGTTGATTCTATAGGTCTCCCCCTAAGGTAGGGTTATGGTTTCTCGTGTATTAGGACAATCTATTTGGGCTTGTTATTAATCTAACTAGTCCATCCTCAAGATTACATCATAGCCATAAAAAGGTAAGGTACATAGGTCTACTATGAGGAGTTTATCCCCAAACCTTAGGTCACAACTACACACCCTTTTTGAAGTCACAATGTTTCCTATTGGTGTGGACACATTCAAAGTTATGGGAAGTGTTTATGTCACAAGTTTTAACCTATCAGCTAGTTCATTAGAGATAAAAGACTTAGAGGCACCTGAGTCAAATAATAGTCTCACAGCAACATTAAATAACAGGAACGTACCTTCCACTGCAGGGACTTGGTCATCCTAAGTCTCAACAGCAAAATTTCTGGCCCGGTTCTGACCATGGCCCTGGTTCTGCCCCTAATTAGCATTCTATTACTGTTGCCTGGCTTGAAGATGACCGTTCTGACCTCCCCCCTGAGTGTTTTGTGGTTGTTGTTGTTGAGGCGCCTGGGTTGTTGCAGTTGGGCAATTTCTTGCAATGTGACCCCTTTGCCTACATATGTAACATAGCCCTTGTCTCTTTGCTTGCTCCCTTGACTCGTCTTTATTCTACCCCTGTCTATGTGTTGCATTCCCACCATTCTTGTTTTTCTTCTAAGCCCCTTGATCTTTTTCATTCTCAGGCCTCTTATTCTTTCCCTCAACCTTTCTTCCAGGTTGAGATCTTATTCCAGAGTTAAACTTTTTTCCACAACATCTTTATAAGTCTTTAGGCTTAGTGTTTTCAATAACTTTCACTCCATCTTGAGACCTTGTGCAAAATGATTAACCTTCCTTCTTTCTTTCCTGATCAGGTTTGGTGAAAATTTAGCCAAATCTATGAACTTCCTTTCATATTCAGATACAGTCATGTCCCTTTGATTCAGTTGGACAACGTCCTCCTGTAGCTTGCTCAAGGTCACTTCTAGAAAGAACTTTTCATATAAGATCTCTGTGAAGTTATCCTAGCCTATAGCATCAATATCCGTATTAGGGTCAATCCTCATCATACGCCACCAACTTCTGGTCGGTCCCTTGAAGTGGTGTGTGGCCAGTGCCACTGTTTTTGACCCAGTTACCTTTAGTACATTGAGAATTTTTTCCATCTCCTGGTACCAGTGGTCATCCGTGATGCAATCTGTAGTACCATCAAATGAAGGAGCGTGGAGCTTCTGCAGCTCTATCAGCATCTTTCTTTGTTTCTCATCATGTGAATCCTCATGAGCCCTCTGACGTTCAAGAACTAGGGCCACGGGTGTTAGTTGCTGAACCTACACGAGTTCAGGTTCTTAAAGCTGTGGCACTGCCTAACGGAGTATTTGGGGTAGAGCCCTCATCAGTTGATCCATAACTCTCCAAGCAACTTCATTCATCATATTTTCCATTCGGACTTCCATGCTAGCAGGTAGTTCTTGATCCCTCTACTCTGTCTCGTCAGAACTGGTGGATCGAGTAGTGTACCTTCTTGTTCCAACCATTGTCTACAAATAGAATAGATTGTTAGTGTTTTCTTTGTCAACGTTCGTACTATCATGACACTAGATTCAGGTCTCTGGGTTCTCGATTTGTTCAGTGGCCTAATATTTTATGCTTCTAGGTTCTTTTTTTTCTTAGGTACAGGATTTGGTTTCATATGACATAGACATAAACAAATCAAACATGTTTTTCAAACAATCATACAATCAAGCAATTTCACGTTAGCATAGCAAAGTTCCAGGCTTCCATCTAAGCTTCCAAGTTCAAGCATCTCATACCACTCTAGCCCTTCCACTTAGACTTTCACTCAGAAAATTGTCACACCCAAATAATTTTACAAATGTCTCCACAACTAAGGTTTTTCGAGCCCACTATACCTGACCGTCCCATACCAGCTAAGCATAGAAAAACAAGTTCTTCCAAAGTCACTGATCATTCACCAACCATGTTCCATCATTCTCCAAGTCCAAGCTTCCTCCATAACCCCAAATTCCTATGAATCTCATACAAATAGAAACTAAAGATATAGAATCTTACCGATCTCATGTCCTAACCAAACAAGTGTTTTGTTCTCGCACAATTTCAGTTTCTAACCTATGTCCTAGAGTTTTATGCATTTGATCCACTGTTCCACCCATGTTTCTACCTAAGGTCACTTCCCTAGACACAAGGTCTCAATATAGTTGACTTACAAGCTCTGTCTCGTCAAGATACTACCTTGCGCATCTTTTTCAACTTCTATTCAATTTATTGCCCTAATTTTCTTTTACAATTTTCTTTGATAAAATGTAAGGGTGTTCTTCAACTCAGACCACTCGTATAAGCTGGTGGGACAACCTCCAGATCGGGCAGCAAGACCGAAGTATATTTAGCAACTGCACTTTCTCTGGTGGGATAATCTACCTCCCTTTCAATGTTTAGCTTTACTCGGGACGAGGCTTACCCACTATCAGCTCCATTTGCAATTTTGGTATCCAAACAAAACATTTCAAAACATTTTTTTTTCATTTTCAAAAAAACTTTCCAAAACAATTTTCAATTTCAAAATAGAAGGTAGGGCATTCTAATTTCAACTCAAAGCACAGGTCAAAGCTAATTGAGTTAATACTTTCTAAATCTAATACCATCATTGGTATAAAATTAAACTTTCTAATTTTAGCTCAACAACACATGTTTAGGCTTGACTTTCTAATTCTTGCCCAGCAACTAATGCGTAGGATCTGATACCACACTTGTAACACTCCAACCCCTGAGACTTTCAATTGGACTTAACCATAAGGTAGGCCAGGCTAGTGTTACTTTACAAGTACATAACTTGACTTTCCATTTCAATTATATCATGCCTTTATCGAATTTAAGAGTACTTAACCCAAATTTAGGAATCAAATTAAATAAGGCAATAATGCAAGAGATAAAAGAAATTGATAAACTTTACTAATTTAATAAAGTGGAGTACATAACTCAAACTTAAAAAGAAACTATTACAGTAGAATATTAAAACTTGGGTAACATGCCCATACATAGAAACTAGAAACATTCTAAATAATAATAAAAACTTAACTAATATTCATGGTCTTTATGCAAATCAATTTCCTGAAAAATATGAGAGGGAGGGTGAGCACATAACCCAGTGGATCTTTTTCAAACAACCAAATTACTAATTTAGAATAATAACACATTCAAATTCATGTACTTGTAAATCACTAGGCGTTTTAAACAATATTTTGTTTACAATTGTAAATTTGACTGAAAGGGTTTCAAAGCCCTTGATGTTCTTATCAAAATACTTCCCTTGAGTGAAAAGGCATTCCTTGTGCCAAGTTTCATTGGACTTAGGGTCTAACTCATATTCCAAGTATTTTGGGACATTACCCATGTGAACTAATTACATGTAAAGAACACCCACAGTGACCCTTATGTTCACTGTGATAGTACATGGTTCATAATCTCCAAAATCTTTTATTTAATCTCATACTCATGAATCATAAATGAAATAAATCCAGCATGTTTAACACCTAAACAGTCAAAGCATGAAAATAAGCACATAGCATGTATTAAACTTTAAGACAAACCTAAACATGCATTATCTAAGTATGGCACTGTTTCATGATCAACTAGACATGACATACATATTAAACTAAAAATTTAATCATGCTTATCATACTAAACTAAAATCAAACATACATGAATATGATATTAAACTAAATTAGTAAGATGGAGGTTTTAGAAATCACTTCCACCTTAGTTCGCAAAACAGTCATAAGCCTCTAAAATCCTACAGAACTCCATTACTCTAAGTGTAATACCCCAAACTTTTCAAATACATACATATTGAAAATGAATTTTTAAAAAACTATAAAATAAATGTAAAAATATGTGAAACCATGTTTTAAATGTTTGTATTAATGTTTGATGACAAAATAAAATAGTATCATGCATTGGAATTTGGAAAAAAAAAACTCGAAAAAAAAATTGAAAAATTACTTTTCTACTAGCGACCTAGGTAATTGATTACCGCGATCATTGGCAACCAAGGTAATCGACGACCGCGGTAATCAGAGAAAAAATCCACAAAAAAAAGGAAAAAATCTGGTGACCATGGTCCATAAAGTGCCAATCTCCCCAAATCCGTCAGTTCACTCCCAGATCTCCCCAAATCATCCCAGAGTTTTATAGAGACGATCTAGAGCTAATTCAAGGAGGATCTAAAGGTCTAAGGTAGGAATCTTAACCTCTCAATCATTTCAATTCAAGATCTATGTATTCCTTTAGAATATTATATAGATTCAATATCAAAAACTAAAGATTTGAGAGTTCTTCACACATAAAGCGATCCTGAACCAAATAAGCTCAGATCTTCCTTTTAAACTAAGAGTTTATCGATTTAGAACTAAATTCTGAAAGTTTTAACTCTTCATTTGTAGTTTTTTATGGATTCAGAGGAATTTCACCTATTTCGAGGATTTTTGGAAGTGCAATTCTTTGGATAAGTAATAAAACTTGATCCACTCGTCCTTTGAAATAATTATCAGTTTTAACTATGTTTAATTCTTAGTTTGGACCTCCTTGACTATAATTTCACATTTTTGTGTGGAAAAAATGGAAATCTAAATTTTTTTTGTACTATTGTAGAAGATGGGTTTTTGGCGATTTGGAGTGAATGATGAGGCTTAATCATTTCAAATTGTTGACTTTGAGCGTGATCCTCGCGAGTAGGCGCAAGGGTCATTCTGCATTATTAGGTTGGCAGGATTCTCTTGCTCACTAGTATTATGTAGACTTTAAGTTCAAACATGATGTTTGTGTAGCCTAGGAGGTTAGATGCATGCTAAGTTGTGTGTATATTATTCATTGCTTTGATTGGTGACTGAGCATAATGCCTCGTTACAAGCTTTATCATTTTTGTATGCTTTAATTGGTGATCGAGCATAATATCCAGTTCAAAGCTTTATCATGAGTTGAATGAATATTGTGCATGATTGCTGAGGAAGGGTATTTATGTTCCTTGCTACATGATTTATATATCTCGCATGATGATATGGTATGGAATGAAAATGATTGAAACTAAATGAAGATTAATTAAGACGTAAAATCCCACGTACCGAAGTGATGGCGGCATCTATTGATGATTCATTGATGCGGCCATAGTGGCTGCGCGACCGTTTTGGATCCCATTGTTGGTGTTCCAACCAAGCATTATAGTTCTATGAACAGGTTAGCAAGCAATGACCGTACACCATTGCACCTATTCTTTGATTGTGCTAGGGTCGTGAACGGTAGTGTAGCTTGAAGGTTACTGACCAAGATCAATTTCTGGACACTGAGGAACACCAAGAGTATAGCTCCTTTGGTCTTAGAGTACAACAAAACAATTGAATGTTTGAAACGATTAATATAATGAAAGTGTGTGCATGTTTGGATTTTGGTTTATGTAATGCTAGTGATGTGTAGGGATGATCCACTGGCTCTCGAGCTCACCCCACTTTCTTTTACAGGTACTCGCAAAGGTGGAGTACACTGACTAACTGGCATTTGGATGTGATAAGATAGCCTCACTGGGAGGTACCAAAGGACTTTGAGTTTTCTGTTGATTTTGAACTATTTTACTATTTTCGTACTTATGAAGAAAATTGAGGCATGTTGCCTATTTTGCTGTTTAGTTGTGATATAAATTTTGAAACATTGTATTTGCTTCAAACTGTGAATTTTAGTAAGTTTTTGAAGAAATTTCTCAATTGCAAAGGAAATGTATATTTTTCTGGTATATCTAAATTTTACAGGATTGGCTGTGTATTTTGATATTTGATTCTGTTGTAGTATCTTGATTTATTATGAATATTACTATGAAAATCTGGTGATGTGTTTTGATATAATTTATTGTTAATTGAACAGTCGTATAAAATAAATTTTATATTTTACTCCTGTAACACTTCGTATTTTAATTAGACACGTGAATTAATTTAAATAGAAATAAATGAGTATAAATACACGTATTTGTACGAATTACGTGTGTACGTACGTGTTAATTTCCTAATTGCATTAAAAATACACGTTACGTATATAAATTAATTAAATTAAATTATTTATTAGAATAATAATAATAATAAATAAAATAAAAAACTAAAAAATAAAGAATATGGTATATGGTGGTGAATTGGAAGTGGCAATATATATATGTATATATTGGCTAAGGGAATGTCAAGTTTAAATCCTTTTGGATGGTTATTGTACGTTGGAAAATGTTGCAACCAAAAACAAGGAAAAAAATACATGGAATGAGTTCTTGTACGTTGGCTGAAAAAAAAAAACAAAAGAAGAAATATAATAAGGAAAAGAAAAGACAAAAGAAAGCAACAGAAATGATAATGATGAGGTGGTTTGGGAGCTAGTTATTAAATGAAGCCTTAAAGGTGATTGGTTAAATATAAGTGAATGGGGCGGTGGGAGCAATTTTGCTCCATTCATTTCGTATTATTTCATTTTTTTTCACTTTTCATTTCAGAGCCAACAGAGGGCCGAACGGAAACAAGAAGAGAAAAAAAGAAGGAACGTTCCAATTTTTTTCCGAATTTGACGTGCAGATAAGTTCTTTCTTCAAATTCTAGTTACAAAAATGTTATATAAGCCGAGTACTACAATCCTCTCGGTGTAATTTTGAGAAAAATTGATATTTTATCGCAGTACCCAAAAATTGGGTGTTTTCCTACAGTGAGTAAAACTCAACAAAAATTATATCAAAACACTCCTGGCAATAAGTAAATTCCAGATATGTGGTTAGATTTTGTTAGTTTATCCTGTAGATTTTAAAATAAATACCCAAAGTTTTATAACCGTGGGATAGGCTTTTGGGTATGTTAAACCCAAATAAAACTCTGATTAAGACCTATAGAAATGTAAAGAATGAAAATACAGACCCATTGACACCAAAATTATGAATTTTGAATATCAAATGGAATTTTGGTGAACAATTGAGCAATGGGGTTTTTAAAAATATATATATATATATAAAATTACAGAAAATATGGTTTAAAAGCCTATTTGAGTTATTTTCTGCCGTAAAAATATTTTATATGAGCAGGAAATTAGTTTTATGATTACTGAGCTTATTCGAGCTTATGCAAGGTCTGATGTACGTCTATGATTAAAAATGAGAAATAAATACATTAGAAATTAGTCATAGAAATGAATTTGAATTTGATTGGTGTTTTTGAAATTATTTTTGATAGGATAATTTTCGTGAATTGAGTATAGAGGTTGAAGAGGATACTAAAAATTGATTGACGATAATTTTGGTGAGTAATATTTATTTTTGAATATTTTGGAGAATACTACTTCATGTCTAAAATTTCTTATTTTTCTTAAACATGAATAGATGCACCGGATATGATATGAATGCTGGATTATATATTATTAAATTTTACAATAAAGGTTGAAAAAGCTGGTTATTTACCAGAGAGTGAGTTACGTGCCAACGGGGTTTAGTGTTGGTATTCTGTGAGTATTTCTTTATCTTTGTTATTTATATGGCATTGTAGATAAAAA